>PVJA010049054.1:0-13929 GCA_004027025.1 Myocastor coypus
TTTTTTTTTTTTTTTTTTTTTGTCTTTTTGAGACAGGGTCTTGCTATGCAGTTCAGGCTGGCCTTGAGCTCACTTTTGTAGCCCAGGCTGGTCTTGAACTTGCACTAATCCTTCTGCCTCAGCCTCCCGAGTGCTGGGATTATAGGCATGAGCCACCACGCCCGGCTAGCATCTCCTTTTTATTTAGGTCACACAATAGAAGATTTACAGGGAGGAGAGGGGATCACCAACATCTTAAGGGTGGAGATATCAATCAGGATTAAGCTGTTACAGCTTTTTTAGATCCTAGTCTTCTAGGATCCCCAAGTAACAGATTACAACCCACCCTAAACTTTATTGTTCTTCACTTCTTTAAGCTGCTAGTTTCTAATCTCTACACACTACAACCCAGGAACATAAAATGACTAATACAGCCCGGCTTGGTGTACTTGCTAGCCACTAGCCTCTGGCGGTCAGTAGATAGAAACAGCTGCCCTCTGCCTCCCTTAGGACACCGAGGCCTTCAAGGTGTGGGAAGCAACCATAGGAAAGGTACCTGGCAATCTCTTTCTTACTTTGTCCTCTTCATGAAGGGCTCTCCAACAAGAAGACCAGTACTGAATATTGCTAGGGACAGCCTTCACTCCCTCCCTGACACTTCCCCACACTGAGGACTGCTGGTGAAACGCCCCTCTGAGGGAGGCTACAGTCCTGTGAGGAGCCAAGTGGTATCAGCCTTGAAAGGTTCACTGCCTTCTTCTCTGAGGTCTGGCTCCTCAGTGTGGCTGCTGTCCTCTTAACTGGCCACAGGTCAGAAGAGAGACCTATGCTTCTGCCCACCCTTAGCCTCCACTGGGGAAGAGAGATCTGACCTGACCTCTCTCTGAACTCTCCAGATCATGTGTGACATGCCAAGCACCTGAAGAAGCCAAAGAAGAGGGGCAAGTTCAAGATAGGGTCATCTGAAGACTGAGTCTCTGCAGCCTGGCTGAGGGGCTGTGTCAGGTGCACATGCCCCTGCTCCAGCAGACCTTTCTTTGACTTCAGTCCATCTCCATAGCCCTTGACAGTAAGTCTCCTAGCACATGTTTAACAATCCTGCCATCAGCCAAAGGTGGCACCTAACCCTGGTAGCCCACAGGACTGGCCTTTATGAAAGATGGCTCTCTGAAGCCACTGTGCTCAACATGCTCATAGTGAGAAGAATTTTTCGAATCAGTTGCGTGAGCTAAGTGCTATGAGCTAGACTGTGCTCCCCTGCCTTAGCTCACCTTCTGCCATCAATGATTATGTTCAGTCCTAACTTCCACTGTGACTGAGAAATAGATGGAGTTTTGAAAGAAGCAGTTAAGTAAGGTCACAAGAGTGGGACTCTATCCCCAAAGACATGGGTGTCCTTAGATATGTGAGAGGAGCAGCCACGTGAGGACATTGCATGGAGCAGACATGTTCCAGCTGAGGAGGGGCCTGGGAAGAGCCAGGCTGGAGCACCCTGAGCTCAACCAACCTCGTGAGCTGTGGCAAAATGAGTCTATGCAGGTTAAGCTGCCCGTTCTGTGCAGCTTGTTATGGCAGCCCTAGAACATCAATACATTATAATAAAGAAAATAGCAGCCCCAACTCCTGGCTTCATGTCCTTGTCCTTTTTTTGGAGGAAAACTTTGATACTCTGTATCCCTGTTTCTTGGTACTTCTTTTGGTGGTACTTGGGATTGAATCCAGGGCCTTTACACTGAACTGCAACTCCAGCGCCCCGCTCCCACTCCTTTTTTTAAAGATAGGATCTCTCCAAGTTGCTCAGTTGTCCAGGCAGAGCTTAAACATGAGATCCTCCAGTCTCAGCCTCCCAGAGTGTTCCTGTGCTCCGTCTCCACAACCGTGTTCCGTGGCCCTTCTTTCCACCTCTCCTGAGAGTCCTGTGCAGGGTGTGCTCCTCCCTGTGTATTTCACCATCAGTGCTTTCACTCATCCTCTGCTGTGGAAGCGGATATGCAGCTTTCTTTCCTTTTGCTCAGCCTTATCTCACACAAGAAAGCTTTTCTCCATGCCCACACATTGTGCTCTGTAGAACTATTGTGAGGACAATATGAAATGTGTCAACTTTTTTTAAAAAAAAAGGGGAAAAGAAAAAAAAAGTAATGTTTATTGAAAGTGTTAATGTTTAATTGTTTGATCAACCTTATATACCTATATCTATTAATCTGAACTGATCTGATGATGAAAATATGCAATATAACCACTGTTAAATTTAAATAATAAAATATTAAATCATGAAAAAAAGAAAGCTTTTCTCTCTTTCCCTGTCCAACTTTCTATATTAAATACCATATTTGGTTAGACAGATAGTATTTATGTTACTTATACTTCACATACTCACCACACAGTTTTATGGCAAAATTATAGTTGCTTTGCTTCTCTTGTGCAACTTTCCATTTTGCTGGAGTTACTAATGCTTTCTGTTTGCCTACTTATCCCACCTTAGCTGCAGCCACATGTAGGCCTGGGCAGGGCTTTGATGGGCTGTGGCAGTTCATGCAGAGATGTAACCCAAGGGAATGAAAGCAAATAGGAAGCAATTGGGCAAGGTGTGGACCAGGACAGAGAGGTAGCCTTGCTTAATTGCAGTAAATTGTGTGGCCAGGCTGGCCTCCACAGCCAGGGTAGGAAGTGACATTACTGAGCAGGTGATTTAGAGCCCCAGAGGGGCTGCCCTTCAGGATCCATGGTCAGGGAGGCCTAGTGCAGCTATTGTTAAAATAATGTCACGGAAGCAAGCAGGGATAGTGCGGGGCATTGACCTCTGCTTCTCCCTTCTTCTCCTGCCAGTGCCTCCCATTACTCACACCCCAGAGGGAGTCTGAGAGTAGAGAGGCTGGGTGTCCTGCCTATGGGGACATTCTCCTAGAAGCTGTACGTTGGGGGCAAGCAGGTGTGCATCGAGACCAAGGGAAAGGCAAAAATATAAAACTCTCCTAAGAAAACACAAGGAGATGTCTTCATGATCTTGGACTGGCCACAATTTCTTAAATGACTCTAAAAATAAATGTACCAATTGAATCATGAGAATCCCCCAAAAAGCTCACATGAGATGGGGCTTTTCTTTTATACTGAATCTCACTATATAGCTCAGACTTGTAGCGATTGAACTGTTTTCAGCCTCCCCAGTGCTGGGATTAAGGTGTGGGGAACTGCACCCAGTCTCAGTGGCTGGCTCAGTGTGCCTGGGGACAGGGCCAGCACAGCATGTGGTGCTGGCGATCAAACCTGGTCCCTGCGCTTGCCTGAGCAGGTGCTTAGTCTGCTGAGCTATCTCACCAGCCCAGAGATGGGGCTTTTGAAAGGGGCTAACACCATCTATGCATTCATTCATTCACTGATGAGCTCATAGCTGAATAGGTTGCTGGGAGGTTTGCCCTGCAGGTTGGAGGAAACAGGGGACTGAAAGGGCCTCTCTCTCCCTCTCCCTTTCTCTCTTGTGCTCCCTCTTTCCCTCTCTCCTTCTCCCTCTCTCCTTCTCCCTCTCTCCCTTCCCTTCTCCTTCTCACTCCTCCTCCTCCCCCTGTTGCTTATTACCTCCTTCCCTCCTTTGCTCCTTCCCTGAAGGGCCTTCCTCTATCACATACTTCAGTGTTTGCCTTGAGCCATGAACAAAAATCTTCAAAACCATGATTCTAAATAACCTTCACTTTCTTTAAGTTATTTAAAATAGTTGGTCTTAGCAAAGGAAAGCTAACTGACACAGCAAAAGAAGAAATATCAGTAAATTAGACTTCATAAAGGTGCTTTGAGGGGTCAAGGAGAAAGCTCAGTGGAATAAGTGCTCACCTGGCAAATGCAAGATCCCATGTTCAATCTCTAGTACTGCAAAAAAAGAAAAGAAAAAGAAAAAGCCTTGAGTTGTTTATATATTTAGTATGTATTTTAATGTATTTATTTTATGTATTTTTTATATATTTATGTATTTTAGTACAGGGTCTGCAGGGTCTTACTATGTAGATTGGACTTTGTAGTGATTCTCCTGTTTTCAGCCTCCCAAGCACTGGGATTACAGGCATGTGCCATCATACCCAGTCTCAATTGCTGTCTCAGTGTGCCCTGCAGGTGGGGCTGGCATGGCATGCTGGGGATCGAACCCAGGTCACTGTGCTCTGCCTAAGCAGGTACTTTAATCCACTGAGCTATCTGGCCAGCCTGCTTTGGGGTTTTAAGAAACACCATCAGCAAAGTGAAAAGACAACCCACGGGATGAGAGAAAATATTTGCAATTATTATAAGGGACTTCTGTACAGAGTACATGAAGGATTTTTACAATTTAATATTAAAAAGACAATTCAGCTAAAATTGTACAAAGAATGTGAATAAACATTTCCCCAAAAACATATATAAATGGCTACTTGGCTCATGAAAAGATCTACTCAACATCATTAGCCATCAGGGAACTACAAACCCAAACCACAATGACACATACCTCACACTCAGTAGGATGACATAATAAAAAGACAAATAACAAGTGCTGGCAAACAGAAATTGTAACTATCTATCATACATTGCTAGTGGGACTGGTACAGGAGTGCCTGAAAGTTATGTGAGTGCTTACATTTTAAATATTGATTACAGTAAATAACACATTTCCAGAAATTATGGGATAAGTATATTTAAGTGAGGGCAAACTTTTTGAATATTTTTGGGGAAGATTATTAAAACTCTGTCTTTTACTGTAATAATTTTAAAAGTTAAACGTTCACTGTACGTTTTGATCTTCTTAAAATGGGGCAGCATTTTTGGCAAAAACTTGGAAGTGCCTCAAAACATTAACTATAGGGCTGGCAATGTGACTCAGTGCTAAAGCTCTTGCCTTGCTTGTACAAGGCCCTGGGCATGATCCCCAGGGCTACATACACACAAAAATAATAAGAATACTAAAGTGAAAAGAAAAGTTAACCATAGAATTACCATATAACTCAGCAATCCTTACATGGGTAGGTAACCAAGAAATGAAAACCACAGCTTGCACACAGATATTCATAGTAGCAGAATCCATAATTGCCAAAACAATGAAATCTTAAATAGCTCTCAATTTGTGAGTGGTAAGTGAAATATAAAGTATCATATAACTTGCAGCATAGCAATACAATGTACAGAGACACGCTGCAGCGTGGTTGAACACTGAAATATTCTAAGTGAAAGAAGACAGACACAAAGCTGATCTAGCATGTGATTTAATCACCAACAAGTATACAGAACAGGCATATCTATTGAGATGGAAAGTAAACTAGTGGATTTTAGAAGTGGCAGGGAGTATACAGAAGTGGAAAGTGACTATTAATGGGCACAGAGATTTTTGTCAGGTGAGGAAAATGTCCTTCAACTGATTTTGGTGATGGTTGTGTTAGTCTAAGTACCTTAAAAGCCACTGTTTTGGAATTGTCCGCTTCACATGGTGGAATAGCATGGTATGTAAATTACATATACATGTCTATTTTTTTTTAGAAAGATCATTCTAACCATCTTGGCATCTGTGTTTCTAGTGCCAACCTTCGTGCTAATTTTAAAGTAGTTGGGCTACGTCTTACAAATCAGCACAATGACATTATTAACCTGGACAAAGGTGTCAAGGTCATGGGCTTCAGGCCAGGCAGACCTGGGTGGTTGCTGGCCCACCAGCCACTCACTGGCTGTACGTCTTAGACACATGGGTCCATTTCTGGGGACCTTTGTTTTCTTGTCTGTAGAATGAGAGTAATAATAGAACCACAGGAAGTGATGTCACATTTACAGATAGAGTCCTATTACACAGAGTATAAGAAACACTGAGAAACTTTTCACCACTTTCAGGAAAATCCCATTACAGAGGAAATATTAAGCAGGAGTCCCCTGGCAGCAAGAGGCAGCAAAACAGAACCGCTTAAAAGAAAAGGAATAGATCAGCTGTGTTACTGTGAAATCGGGATAGCTTCAGGCATGGCTGGTTCCAGGACCTTATTTGATGTCACTTGTTTCTTTTGATCACTTCATTGGCATGACAGTCTGGAGTTGAGCCTTACCTGCTACATGACCGCAGGTAGTTACTTACCCTTCTGTGCTTGCTTCCTCATCTGTATGAAATGGGAATGGTGACAGGGTACTGATGACAGAGCAGGGTTGGGCGATCCATAGAGCTAATGTGTGTGCGCTGTGTGCTTTGAACAGTGATTGGCATGACCAACACAAGATGGGTCTTTGTTGCTACCATTATTCCTGTGTGTTTCATATCTGGCTACAAGAAGGAACATTCCATCAGGCAAAAGAAAAAAAAAAAAAAAAAAAAAACAAGTTAGTGCTCAGAAGTGTGCTACTATGTCCTCATAGCACAGAAATTAATTTCTTTTAAAAAGAGGTGATCCAAGCCGGGCGTGGTGGCGCACACCTGTAATCCCAGCACTAGGGAGGCTGAGGCAGGAGGATTGGTGCGAGTTCGAGACCAGCCTGGGCTACAAAAGTGAGCTCAAGGCCAGCTTGAACTGCATAACAAGACCCTGTTTCAAAAAGACAAAAAAAAAAAAAAAAAAAAAAGAGGTGATCCTTACCCATGAGCTATAAATCCCAGGGAGTTGGGGTCATGTGCCTATCTTCTGCAACAAACATAAGGGCACACAATCCCACGACTGGCCCAGTCTGGGTCATGGATCCAGGACACTCAGGGACTGGGTACCATGTGACACCTAGGTAAGACCATGTGGCACTGAGGAGGACAGCAGAAGCAGGAGGTGACCCGGTAGAAAAGCCAGTCTTATCTCCTGGAAGTCTGCTGGGGATAGCTGAATTCTGTAAAGGCTCCAGACTACTGGCCAACAGAAGAACTCTTGCATGGTGCTACTGTGTGGGAAAGGGCTTGGCCCCTGTGCTGGAGGCTTGCTTTGCACCGGGCCACTCCTGTTGTCACTCAAAATGCCAGGTCCTGGGCTGGTGAGATGGTTCAGTGGTCTGAAGCGCCTGCTTAGGAAAGCTTAGGCAACGAAAGGGACTGCAGTTCAATCCCCAGCACCATGTGCTGTGCCATCCCCAGGGCAGGCTGAGACAGCCATTAAAAAAAAAAAAAAAAAAAGTATTCCAAAATGCCAGGTCCTCTAGGCTCTCTTGGGGCCTAGTAATGCCATGTGGTACACATTACTCGCCAAGTGAGACCCCATTTACTTCCTCATGAGGGGTGCAGACAGATCTACTTGGAGTAGCCCTTGAACAGTGCATATCCATCCCTTATGGCAGGGCTAGGACTCGAGGTCCTTTTACCTCTGCAACCAGGACATGTTGAGAAGAAAATGATCTTGATTCTAAAAAAGAAAAACAGCAAGGAAAGCACATTTTAGACAGTTCAGAACGATTTGAAGTGGTTTCTGGTTAATGCTCATTCGTTTGGTTGCTCTGAGAGGCTTTCTTCATCTGGGGTCCGGGAGAATAAGGAAACGATTTTGCTAAGCCAGCCTAAGTCTGCATCCCTAAATATGGAGTTTAAGGAATCATTTTGGAGATGAGGAAACTGAAGCTCCAACAAAGGCTTCTTGAAGTCAGCTTGTAATTAACCTTTCTGTGTAATATGAGATTTTTCAGCTAAGTGAGGGGGAGAAATAGATTCAATTTTTAATAATTAACAGATACGTATCCAGCAGTTCCAGTATGTTCGACAGAGTAGGCTTACCATATGCTGGGGTTTTAGTGGACAACTGTGCATATACAGAACCTGCCTACCTGTTTTCCACTTTGTTTTTCTCTCATACAGGACAAGCAGGCTAGCCTGGTCCTGCTGTGTGTGGGGGCTGGGCCACCAGTGCCACAGCAATGTCCTGGTTCTATTCCCTGCCCTCATTTAATCCGTGACCTTGTGGTCTCACCTCCAAGCCATAATTGAATTCCCATTTGATCTGTTTGACCCAACTTCCCGCCGCGCTGAGTCCCCGGTGGGCAGTGCTCTGGAAACACAGAGGGCTGCAGGAGTTGTCCTCTGCGCCCACTTGGGCAGAGCGCTACCTCTGGAGAGCGACCCTGGGATGTCCAGGGCTGACAAAGGTTTCTGACTGTGAGCTGCCCCATGCTGCACTCTCCCTCTCCCACAGGGGCTGGCAACCCCCACAGTGCTGCCAGCTGTGGGGTGGATGCTCTCAGATCTGAGGCTGGAAGTCAGCTGTGTTGGGTTTTATGTGACCATAAGGGAAGCAGTGGTTCCAGCCTCTTGGCTTCTGATGGCCTTGTCTCCTTGTCCCCACACCACCTTTCCTCCGTACTTATCTTTCTCAAAATGTCCCCTTTTTATAAGGACACCACTTGAATTTGGTGAGAACCTGCCCTAATGAGCAAGTTAACCTGATGACCTCAGGCTGGGAAAGTCTTTCAGGAAGGTTTGGAGCAGCAGGGCCTGGTGGTATCTGTCTGTCATGCCAGTACTCTGGGAGGCTGAGGCAGGAGGATTAAATGCTGAGCCCAGCTGGGTCAATTTAGGAGCCCTGCTTGTGCTGGGTTTTTTTTGCTGCTTAACTTGGTTGAGTTGATTCTGTGGTTCTTACACCTCCATTGACTAGATTAGCACATTTGAGCAGAATTACCTGGGTGAGGCAGGCCACACCAAGGTCCTGCAATCCTAGGCTTGGAGAGCCAGTGTGGCCTCAGGGATGAACTGTGCTACTGTTCCCAGGAGCCTGAGCTCAGGGACCTCTTCCCTTGTTGCTGCTTCCTGGTATTTGACCCAGGAGCCTTGGATGCTGTATAACTAGCTAGGCTTTCCTGCCTCAAACCATTTGGGAGCTGTTGAGTTATTACTCTATTATAGACGGAAAGAACATGGCCCAGGGAGATGAGATACAAGGCTGGGAAGTGGTCTGGCCAGGCTGGAGTGTGGGTCTGTAGCTCCTTATTCAGGGTCCTTGGTGGTGGATAAAGCTGCTTGCTCTGCAGGGCTGGGCTGGGCTGGTGACTGAGGGGACAGGAAGTTCCCACCCTTCCTAGGTGTGGCCAGCCAGGGCCCTGAGCAGTAACTGAGAAGGGTGGAACTGTGGGCCATCTGTCTCAGGTTGGGTGTAGAGAGAGAAGACAAGCTCCAGTTTGAGCTGCTTCTGGGCTGCAGGGCACGGGAGAGTCCTAGGAAGTCTCTCTGCCGTGGCTTCTTCCAGAAGGATGATGCTTCAGTAGCCTAGCTGGCTGTGGGGAGAAGCCACTGGGATAGCACCGCCCCCAGCCCTTAGCAGGCGCCTGGTGACATCCTTCATGCTGCAGCTCCATCTCACTATTGAGCTGAGATCCTGCCCGCACAGCTGGGCACAGCAGAGCTGGAGAGACAGAGTCTGAAACCTGCCCCAGGGCAGCTGGCACTGCACTCTTACCTCACAATAGACTTTTGAAGAAAAGAAAGCAATCAGAGCCTTCTCACTGACTAGAACCGACTAGAAACGTGAGTTTTCTCCCACCCTCGCTGCTCTTGCAATTTGAAGCTGAAGTGAACGCCATCACTGTTCACACTTCTTTGTTTTATTTTTACTTGTGTGATGAACAATCAAAATAAATAAATCAGCTGTGTGATTTTAAGTAAAACAAAACTCAACAACCAAAAGCGGGGAAAAAACCCAACCCAACCCAAACAAAACAAATGAAAACCTGCCTCCCTGAGGGAATCCAGCCTCCCTTCTCTAGTCCAGCCAGCGGAGGGCTTTTTTGTGTATGGTGTGGACTTGCCTGGTGCTCCTAATGCCGAAGGAGCAGACTGTTCAGACACGTCTTTACTCCTCTAGTAATTTAAAAAATAAATCTAAGCCTAACATTCATTGATGTTCGTTCAGTACCAGGTGCTATAAACTATGCACTCATGAGCACCTTCTCTTCAGGTCCCCAAAGAGCTGACATTTAGTAGTATTATCTTTTGTAGAGACATGAACTAAGTGTGAGAAAGAGCAAGTGACTTGCCTAAGGCTGCACAGGTCACAGGTACTAAGATACTCTGGAGGAGGATGGTGCATACTGCAGGGCTCCAGAAAACGTGCCAAAACTCTTTTCTAGAGACTTCCTCTGAGAAGTGAAATATGGCTGCTGTGCTGTCCCAGGCCCCAAAGGCATCATGGGAAGACTGTCCATGGCTCAGAGCACTAACTCTTGAGGTGCCCCTTCAGCACCTCAAGAGCTGGCCTAAAGGTCTGTGGATTATCTAAGCAGCTCTGCTGTGGGGTTATGGCAAAGAGGCTCTCTGAGCTGTTTCTTTCTGGAATCAGAGGTTTAGCAAAGGATACGTTATGGTGGCCAGCAGAAATCCAGTGCCTACAGTGAAGGAAGCAGTCGCTCAGGTTCCTGCTGGCCCAAAGCACACTTGCACCCTGTTGGCCAAGGGAAGAACAGAGACTAAGCTCAGGACCAGGAGGCAGCTGATGAACAGAGCACTTCCTCTGCCATCCAAAGTGCCAGGAAGAACAGCCTCTTTCTGGCTGCACTGTGGTAGGCAAAGCCTGCAGAGGAGGAGGGCCAGGGTGGACATTTATCAGAGATGAAGGGAGAAGCAGAGGCTGGAGCAGGTCTGGGGCTCCAGCTCACAGAACAGCTTTTCTTCTGCTTGTACACATTTTGCAGTTTGCTTTGGTGGGTCCTCTCTCTGGCTAAAATTCAGAGGTGAGAGGCTGCTGGTCTCACCTGCCAGCCAAAAGAGTGGGTACCTGATCTACTCCTGGACAACAGCAAAGTGCACTGTGTTGACCAGGTGACAGTCTCTGTGCTGGTTGTGTAGCACAAGCTGAAAGTGACTCTGAGGACTTGCCCAGGAACTTCTGGAGCACAGGCTCCCATTACCAGGGACTATATGAAGCTTTTGGGGTGCAGGCTGGGCTGCTGCTGTCTTTGGCATTGCTAGTATCATACATTAAGGCTGACACAGAGGCAAACAGGGTCAAAGAATGAGCCAGAACTGTGAGAACTTTGAACATTTGGATCCAGCTGTGCCCGTAAGCCCTAAATGCTAGAACACATTTTCTTGCCGGTGGGGAGGGGGTAGGCTGAAGCCAGTTGGAATTAGATATCTGTCCCTTGAAATTATAAACATTTCACCAATTCAGAAACAGAGCTACAGGCAGTGGTCTGAGATGGCTGAAATGAAACTCGAGCCTTAGATTTGAACTGGGTGACCTTAGAACTATGCGACATTCACGAATCTCAGTCTTGTCATCTACCAAATGGGGATAGCAATGCTCCCTTGCAGGGCTTAATTATAAGCAAGATGCAGGTCCTCCAGGCCTGGCAAACAGTGGATCCCCAGGAAATGGCCAGTACTAATTCTAAGCTTGTCTCCTGTCTTTCCTAGGCGAGGACCACAGGTCACATGGCCTTGCTCTCTGGCTGGCACCACAGAGGCTGGGGTCAGCATGGCCCCTGGACCTGGTCCCTATTCCATGCTTTGGCCAGCTCTACCCTCTCTCCTGGAGAGTCATTCCTGCCTGTTCTCCTTGCCTCCCTAGCTCACAGGGCTCAGCATCTGGGACGAGCTGCTGATGACCAGCCTCCAGGCCAGCCCTTCCTTCTGTCTCTTTGCAGAACCATGCTCCTGGCAATAGGAGACCTCTGAGGTTTGGTGAAGGGAAGAAGGGCTCCTCCCCGGCACCCCCTGAGGCATTCCTAGGCCCACACCATGCTATCCTCACTGTCAGCTCCCTCCCACATAGCACTGACCCCATGGAGTCATAGACAATTTAGGGGACATTCCAAGGAGCACTATAAAATCTTCACAGCTATGTGTTTTCGTGGGCTATTTTCCCTCTGCCTCTTTTATGCAGAATGTTGTCCTGTGAGGTAAAGGATTTTGCTCCAGGAACTTCAGAAGTGGTGTGTCGACATAATACATAAGTATGAGTGGAGCAATCAAACGGCAAGTGGTGCAGGTTCTCTCTACACATTTTGCAGAAGGAAACAACTGAGTCTGCTTTCAGGAGCTTGAGAGGCAAAGGTGCTGAGCAGCGGGGTGGGGGCGGGGCTCCGGTCCATGGGCAGGGTCCTGCCCTGCAGCACACTTGTGATGCATAGGGGCACCTTCTTTGTGGGCTGCAGCAGGAGATGCAGTTGTTCTTCCCCACTGTGTTACAGGCTTTTCTGGCTGTCATCACATGTCAACTGCAACCAGAGGGGTGACAGTGATAGAAAGTCCTCACAGTCCTGGAAGCCAGAAGTCTGGTCAAGGTGTCATGGGCCCTTCTCCCTCCCAGGGCTCTGGGAACTGCTCTCCCCTACCTCTCCCAGGTTGAATGGGCTGGGCTGCATGCAGGGCTGCAGCCACGTTGCTGCCTTCCCCTGGCCTCTGTGCTGTCGTGCTGTTGGTGTCTCCCCGCCTGTCTTCTAAAACAACATGGCCTTTCCTGCATAAGAAATTACAAATCAAGAAAACTTGAAGACCAGAGAAAGAGAGAGATGATAGGAAACAGGAAGATAGACGGTGTGCAGGTGGGAAGGGGATCTGAGGATAAAGTGGGGGAAGGGAAGGGAAGCGAAAAGATCGAGGTGCGATCTGATTGTGTGCCAGTTCCACACAGGGCATGTATTCATCGTGGATTACACATATATAATAAAAACTATAAAAATAAAAGGACACTTGTCACTGGGTTTGAGACTCGCCTTGTAATCTGAGGCAAGAATCCTGATATAATGACACTGCAAAAGTGCTTTTCTCTAAACTGGGCCATCATCATAGGGTGGGGGCAGGGATAACACTTGCACAGATCTTTCCACAGAGGCCACTGTTGCCGTGGCCCCTGGACCTGGCCCCTGCTTGGCATCCACCCCAGTCCTGTGGAACTGCCCCCTCTCTGGGAAGCCCGAGCATGTCCCAAGCCTCTTGCAGGGCCGAGTCTTGGAGGCACTTGGTAGGGCTAGGTGCAAAGCAGGTGAGTCTTCCCTGGAGAGGGAGCCTGCCTCCATGTGGCCTCTGGTGGGCCTGGGAAATTTGTCCTGGGGAACTGGCTGGGGGCAGGACCCTGGGGATGCATCCTGGGTGTCACCTGGCTCCTCTGAAGTCTGCTGAGAGGAAGAGGGGGTGGGGCAGATGTTGGAGGAAATGGTTGGAGCCCCACCAGTCTGGGAGCTTACACCATGTGCAGAGAAGCCTCAGTGTCTCCTCAGGCGTTCAGACATCTGCTGTGTCTGCAGTGGATGGAGCTACACACCGGCAGTGTAGCCCGGCCCCTCCTCTGGAGTTGATGGTGAGGGCAGAGGAGACATGAGCAGTGGACAGTCCTACTAGGAAGGAAAGAGGTTGGGGACGGGGCTGGAGCATGGCAGGAAGGCCTCTCAGCAGGAGAGCTAGGGGGAAAGGGTTCTGGACCAAGGGCATAGCATGTGCGGAGGTCCTGAGATCCCAGCATGTTGTATAAATGGAAAATGTCTAGCAGGGTTGTACCCCATGGGAATCCTAGGGAATGAAGAAGTAGCAAACGCAGTGCTTGGCAGAGGCTAGGAGAATGCGTGGTCCACACCCTGGGCCATTCCTCAGTGCAGGGTTCAGGCAGCCTTCCCACCTTCCCAGCCTGGCATGATGGCCACTGACAGATTGGGCTTCAAGAAATGGGGCCTCCTCCTCAGGCAATGCTTGGGGCCTGATTGCAGCCCAGGGAGCCCCGGTGGGAGGGGTTCAGCAGGCAGCAGGGACAGCGTGTGCTGGTGAGAAGAGGGGAGCCCCGTGCAGAATTCTCTTCATTTCCTGCTAAGTGTCGCTCTACTGGGCAAATACTGTGGGTTTAGGAGCTGCCATAAAATGTAGACAGACAAGCTATAGCTTACCGCCCTGAATGTACCTGATCTCGTCAGATCGCAAAATGCAGTCAGGCAGAATGGCAGACGGATAAGTAAGTGGGTGGAGGGATGGATAAACACACAGATGACAGATGTAGAAATTTGTGTGGACAGGAAAAAGAAACAGGCAGGCAGGCAGGCAGGCAGACAGACAGACAGGCAGGCAGGCAG
>PVJA010049055.1:0-13932 GCA_004027025.1 Myocastor coypus
CCCAGCTTCAACCCTCTTTCATAAAGAAGCAGAGATGAAAGGTGCAGCTTTGCTTCAGCATTTCCAACGGAGTTTGCTTTTGTGCTTGGGGCACCCAACCCAGTAACTGACGATTTTTTTACTTTTTTCAGTAAGCTGGACAAGGTACAAGGAAACCTAGCTTCCGCATTAGCATCCACATGTGCTTCTGCTAGAATGAAAACCCATCTGAGAATCAATGAAGCACATGGAGAAGGCCTAATTAAACCCCTATGCCGTTTCCGTTAAAACTGTCAAATTGAAATCGTAATCGTGTATCCATTCACCCCCCAATGGTGTAGTGGTAATTTTAGAAGTGGGAATATTTAAGCAATAAGATCCAACAGAGTGTGTTTTGCTCAGCTATCAACAATATGAGACAGTTCTCAGAGAAACAGCCAATAGGATGCGAACAACATCTTTCCTAAATAATGGGTGAATTGCAGGACCCTTCTGCAAGTGTCCACCCGCATTCATGATAAAAGAGTCAAAATCTGCTAGGGCATGAGAATCTGCAATAGTTGTAGCTAATAAATTGTACCACAAGATCATGCTAAATTAATGAAAATAATACAGGGTTTGAGGGCATTAAAGTGAGAACACATTCAACCCATTAAAATCAACCTATCAGTATTTCTGGCTCTAGGCGTGCCCACAAAATTCTTCCTATCTGTGGTCCTTATTTTTCAAAGTCCTCCATCCATCTCGCTATTACATTAAATGATGATCAGGGTGCCTGCAAGATCCAGTCACCTTACAAAAGTCCAATTTTGGAATGCAAGAGGCTTTGGGGTAGCTTGCTGGTTCTATAACACGTCTTTTGCTTCCTTATTAGGGGACTATAACACATTTAGGTACGAGTCTATGTGGATCATAGATTGAAATATCTGCATGTCTTTAATTATAAACTAGAGAAACAGAACTAATGCCCATGATTGCATGAGGTTTAAGTGACGAATAATGAAAAAATAACCAAATGACACAGTTAATCCACTGGCTTCTTGTGGACACATCCTGAATTCAGAAATCACGAAGGCATTTCCACTTCCTAATGGAAGCATCTTATATTCTCTTATTTGCACTATCACGTAGTTTACTTAATCTAAACACAATGCCAAAAATACTTCCAGAGATTCAATCATCAAGCCATTTTCTTTGTTCCACCTGCTGACTGCAAGATTCAGCAAAGCCAAGTAGAGAAGGCAAACACAGTAGCATTCTAATCATCTATATATAAAAATTGCATCTTTTTCATCTGTTATCATCCTATACACTCCGCCCCTCCCCTGCATTCAACTGCACATATAAACACATCTGCAAGGGCTGGGCGCTAGCAGTTGTGTAGTTGTAACCACGCAGGAAAGGTCATCCTGATGGGGCAGTAACAGGGCAGCGGAAGCGGGAGGCTTGGTTTCTCCCTCATGTTTCTGTAGCTTCAAGGCAGCCACCTTTCCACCCAAGAGTCTCTTAAGCACCTCTCCTCAGCCAAACTAGGCCATCCTCCAAGGTCAGTGTGTATAAATGCAGCAACATCAGAGAAAATTAAGAAGGTCCCATTGTCCTACGCTTCTAAGGTGTCCTTCAGAGGTAAAGACAAGTAATGTGCAAAGTAAAATTAAACAAAGAAAAAAGAGTGAAGTAAGGTGATTATCGCTTCTGCACAAAGAACTTTGGAAAACAGTACAACAAGAATTCTCGCAGACCACAGTGCTGGGAAAGTAAGATCATTCTTCCCAGGTTTCTGTTCACTTTGCTTAGTCCTCTACAGCTTCTGGTGCCTAGGCAGAGGCTGGAGTGTGCAGGGGAGGATGTCTACCACCTGTAAGATGAAGGATGTCTACTCTTTTGATTGAAGGACACCTTCCCTGGTCTCTCTCACAGACTGTGACAGGCTCCCACCCCATCGGGCCACAGAAGCATCGCGCCAAGGAACACATTCCATGTCCAGACAGATGTTAAAGCCAACCTAATGAAAGATGAAACTCATCTAGGATGAATAAGCATTGAAGGCCCCCCCAGGAGAATCCATAAATGTAACCTCTGCCCCATAATAAGCCAGATGTCCAGCATTCAAGCCCCTCCTAGGTGCTCTCGGGTGATGCATGAGGTTATGATAAATTTACAATCTTGAACTCATGTTGAAGCAACAGAAAATTTAAATGCCACAAGATTTTTCAAATGAAGGTCAACTTGAATTACAGGGGAGTGTGCTTCAGGCTCCGATATCACCTGAATCTATTTGTCCACTTAACACAGCACATTGCTTTTGGAAAACATACTCTCCCAATTCAAGCTGAGTGATAAGTTCGAACAGTTCTGCAGACAAATTTCTACAACTATGAAGTTTTAATATTTTATTTGTGAGTCTATCTGTAAGCTAAAATTAAACATTCAATAATTAAGCATTATTGAATAGCCTTCATCAGAGATTTCAAAAGCAGGATCTTAAATTAAAACTATTAACTAATAGCTTTGTTTCCATAAAAACATGTTTGCAGAGTTTCACTATAATAGAAGTATTATCATTAAACTAGAATTTGCCATGCTTATATTTTATAAATGACCTATGTAAATAAGCTTCAAAAAGTATCTTTTGTTTATAACATGACAAGACATGATTTTTCATTTTTTCTGAAATTGTGCCTTTATTTATACTGTAAAACTTAAATGAGTACAGTGAAAGAGATGTATCTTCATTTAAATAAATATACAATTATCAGTTGATTATAGTATGTTTGATGATTCCTTCTTTTGTATACCCAAAACTAAACAGTCATTTAGAAGTGCTAATCATTATAAGCACCTTAAAATATAAGTGATTCTGCTACAATATACATAGATTAATTATGGAAAAATAATTATCTGTTTAATTGATCTTGGGCCAAATAAGAAAAATGTAGAAGACACGTGGGTCTAGGCATTTAAGATTAGATAACAGCTTACTTACCTGGAAAAACAAAACCTTGTTATCTCTGCTACTTTAATTAAGGACTTAGTATTATTTACTTTTTAAATAACAAATAATATTACATAATAATATGTAAATTAATAAGTAAAATATGTTAATAAATAAATGCTTAATATTTACTTTTCTTCTCTGTTGGTGCAAAAGTACCTGCTCCTATACATTATCTGATCCTGTCAGGGCCCACCTAGTACAGCACAAATTTTCAATATCAAATAGCTTTCTAAGTGGCTTATCTCAGCTAAATTTTACACACATGAAAATGGTTTAATACAGCAACAATGATCCAAATTACTGTAGCAATCATTTTGCTGGAAGTCGAAGTACCATCAAGCTGTCCCACTAAATGTAGCTTTTGTCAGGCCTGTGTGACCCACAAAACACTGGGGATCTCATGGTGGGCTAACATGAACCGTGAAGTCAATTTTGGAATCTGTCGAAGCCAAGGCTAAGAAAATTAACCTTGCTTTGGGTCCCATTTTCAAGAGACCAACGTGGTAGGCTCAAGTGAACATCACAAGTGCCGTTAGAGTTCTGACTGGAATTTAATTACAAGCAGATCAAGAGATATGGGCACAACTTGGAGGGGAAGGAGACTCACCCATTCAAGCCTGGGGAAGCCTCAGAACAGAGACCTTTGCCAGCCCTAAGCCCTGGAGAGGTAACCAAAATTCTCTTTGAGTCTCGCTCCTCAGTGGCCACAACTGAGCAGAAGTGCTGGGCATGGCAATCACAGGTTCTTGACACTCAAGTTAAGCTACATGAGAGAACATGTGTATCTCCCCCTCCGCTGCATCTACCAAGATCCTTGCTAATGTGCATACACGCATAGGCACACAGTCACACACGCTAGCACATGTCCAGCATAGTAGGAATGATCGGCACGGTCCACTCATCCAAACACAATCCTGCCTGCTCTTAAGATATAAGAATTAATAAATCCTAAGTACATTTTGGAAAATTCAATTAATGCTATTTCACCTTCTGTGTATTGTTTAATGTGATGAGCCTTACTTAAAAGTTTCAGGCTTTTATTTCATCATGGGATTATGAAAATTGTGAGGAAGCTTTTTCAATGTGTGGAGTAAGCAATAAGAGTTTATGCATTTGCAGTTATAGTTTTCCTAATTTTAAGTTCTTTCTGTCTTGATTTACCAAATGTAACCTTTGAATTTCTTATATACTAATAGAGAAAGGTTTGTGCATTGCTTCATTTGCTGAGAACACCGATTTTTTTTAAAAGCTAACCCTAGATTTCAGAGGTCTGGAAAATCCTGCTTGCAGACATGTGCTCTAATACCTCAGTGTGTCCCTCACTGCCACAGACGCTGTGTGCTAACACCGTGAGAATATTCCCATTTCTAAGTACAAGAAAGACATCATATCCTCAAAGTCCTTCTCCCTAAGGAACAATAATTTAAGGTTACGATTTTGAAGAAATGCAATTGATCTAACTACCTAACTTTTAAAGAGCATTCATAAGTTTTCTATAAGCCTATACATCTAAGGCTGCCTTCTTATTAAAGAATTACCCAAATCCAAAAGAACATACCTGTGAAATTTAACAGTTTAAAAATATAAAAGCTTCATCTCTAAATGGTTTAAATCATCAATTTAAGATGTTTAAGGTATAAATTCTCTAGAAAACTGTTGGGCTTCCACAGGAAGTTAAGTTTTTAAACACCTTCGTCAGATGTCCTAAATCCTTGTTATAAACTGATACATAAAGTTCCACACCAAACACAAAATGCTACTATTCCACACTGTACAAGCCACTTGATAAGATTTGCAACTTGGTTTAGTCATCTTTAGTTAAACACACACACGACATCAAAAACATTTCCACAATTTTCATTCAGTATTTGCTCAACCTTTATGCAAATTAAGGAATGCACACTGCTCATTGAAAAGCTATTGTAAACCTACAAGATAGACTTGGGACAATAGCATAAAAAATAAAACACACTGCACATCACAGGACTGGATGAGATCACATCCTCTGTTTTCACTTTTTGTTTTTGTTGCTGTCTGAAAAGACGCATCAAGCAAATCAGGTGTTCTCTCACCAACTTGGGAACTTGAATGGGATCTGAAATTAAATGTCTCTCATCTTTTCCTAAGGCTATATAATGATAACAAATATCTCGCTAATTGTCTAAGCCAGCCCCATTAGTGAGCATGAACTCCCTCTCATCAGATGAAAAGAAAAATGTCTCTAAAAATTAACGAATGTTTGTTATCAACAAGTACTCTCTCCTGGCACCATCTTTAGACTCTTGCCTTCAGATGTTTCACTCAAATATCTTCATGTACTTCAATGAAATGAAAATTACTTTACAATTTCCCACCCCAGGAATTGAAGCAAATAACTGAGTGAAATAAATTGATTTGGTAAATTGCCTCTATGCATGTAATTTAAAAAGCATTCCACAACTTAATTTGGAGAATTAGAATTAATTTTGCTTTTATTACAATAATTTTTCCCATTAAAAATTGAGAGACCGAGGGGAAGTGAGTGAGTTACAGGTTAGAAGGTCCTACCTAGATCAAGAATAAGTTTTGAGATGTCACCATCTCCCCAGTGATCTGCTATTCTCAGTTTAAGTTGATATCTTCATTCTTGTTTGCTGGTATTTAATTCTGCTCACAAATTCCAAAACTTATGGAAGGACATAGATAGGTGTGTATTTAAAAGCTGAAAGACTGACAGGCTTGGAAACTGAAATCTTCTTCTTAACCAGGAATCAGCTGCAATACATTTAGACAGAATTCAGAACACTTACACAAGCTGTCCTGTGGTAACCTTTAGACTGGAATAGCAATTCAATACCCATCTTAGCTAGACAATAAGAACAGAGATGGATGATCTAGTCTTCCTGTGTGAGACAAGTTATCACTAACAAATATCATTGAGGAATATGAGATTTAATGATGTATATCAGCTGGATCTCCTCTATTTAAAAAAGTTAACGCGAAGGCATCCATCTACAAGAACTTAAAATAAGAGCTCTTTACTGACTGAAAGAAAAAAAAAAAGGAAATTGGTAAATATATGACTGAATGTGCAGCTGTATAGACAAAGGAATCTTTTGAAAACAAATTATGATAGATATTTTAAACAGAAGGCCAAAGTAGCTTACTTTTTTTCTTAGAGGAGCTGAACTTAAAATGTACCAATGAAAGACATTTGGGGAAGCAACTGGAGAAAATTTTTCCTTGAGTGATTATAAAGACAATTCTCTTTCTATAAATCATAGATGTTATCATAGAACATAAGTTCAAGGGATTCCAAGAAAGAAAAAGATGTCGAGATTCTAGGTGTTAATCCATGTCAAAAGTTTACCTTCATGAGACCCCGTTTGCTTATCCTTTAACAAAATGCTCATTGCACGAGTCTTGGCTGAGTCGATGCATTCTATTGGTGCCAGCAACTAGACAATGATAAGCTAGATTCTCTGCACACAAGTGTTGTTCCCCAGTATAAATCAAGTACCAGTGGAAGTCAAATCAACAGCGTGTAATTTCTGCAGCTATTGCTGTGGTAATGCAACTGCCAAAGTAGCTCACTTGCTATTTGAGGCTTGAATAGCCCCTGGAAGAATCTCGTTTGTTTTCTTCACATAAGCCTATCGCCAAAGTGAACTTCATGAGCTGGTGCTGACCTCACTGGGAAAAAAAAAAAAAAAAACTTGTAAATGTAATGGTGCTGCAAATCTGTAAAATTCTAACTCATTCATTTGACATCCATAGGAATGCTTGGGTAGCTGGAGAAGTATAGGATAGAGAATCCCGCTGCTTTCCAAGGCTGTGTACGACAATATCAGGGGCACGTGGATTTTGCTCTGGGCCCCTTATACCATTATGACACTTCCCAATATGTTATGGCAATTGTAATACTTTGTAGGCCCGTGGAAAATGCATCTAAAAATAACTGTGCCATTTCTGAGCAAAAGCAGAAGTAATTGATGTTTCCTAGAAAAACGATCCCACCTGGCTTTGTAGAAGAGCAGCATGAGCATTTCAGTGACAGGTAGATCCAGAACAGAGCTTTGTCCTCAATATCATTCTGTTTCTCTGAAACCCCAAAGCAAGGCTCATACAGATCCTTTAGAATGTTCCACTTGAAAGCCAGATTACACTATTTAAGTGGCCTACAGAGTTCTGTATTAAAGGCTCCCTGCTGCTCAGGCATTTTCCCGCATTATAATGTATTGCTGTGGATTTAACACTGTGGATGTACTGTCATTTAACTAATGTGGCTCAAAAGGTTGTCACTGGGGACACTTCTAAATTACATCACTGTAAATAAACCTTGCTACAGAAGGGATTGCTTATTTAGCAAAGACATTTTATGGCATATTAGCATAAAAATACTGCTTCTGTCTTTCAAGTTCATACAGAACATAGCTGCTAAGCAGAAAAAACATTAGATGTGTTCAAATACCATCCACTCTGGCTGCCAGATAATTTGCAGATGTATTATTGTAAACTTCAAGTGCACTGTTGGGCCCTAACTTACAATCTGCATAACTCATAAATGTCTACATATTAGAAAACGGGAAAAAAGTATTTGTTACTCAGCTTTTCCAGTATATTTATTCGCAATCCACCCAAAATCTGTTGTTCCCTCCTGAGACAAGTGGACTAAAAAACAAGTAAATGAAATGGTTCAAAACAAGGTAGTTTTCAGGAGAATGAGATGCTGGTCACATGGTTAAATTATTTGAGGGCACTGTTTTTTCACTCTGCCTTCTGAAACAATTAGGGAATGTTGAAGCTGACCTAAGAATGAAAAGCATTTGTGGACTGGGGAGATGGCTCAGTAGAATAAGCACTTGCCTGGCAAGTGCAAGGTCCTGAGTTCAATTTCTGGTACTGGGGGGAAAAAAAGAGAAAAGAAAAGGAAGAGGAAAAAAAAAAAAAAAGAACACATGTACCAAGCCCTTGTCCATTCTCTTGATCTATGCTGAATGTTCTTATTTGTTAGACATTGTAAAACACCTTATAATTTAGGTTTCAGAATCAGAGATGGTTCAACATTTATCTTTTGCGCTATGTACCCTTAAAAAAATTGTTGACCTAAGGTTTAATGCCCATATGTATATTTTAACTGTACATGAAATAATCGTGTTAGTGATTAAAATCCTTCTGAGCTAAAGAAAACAGGTAGCTTTGGCATATATTCTGTACATAAGAAAGTTAGGGCCCGGCAAGATGGCTCAGTGGCCTAAAGCGCCTGCTTGGGAAAGCTTGGGCGGCTGCAGGGACCGCGGTTCGATCCCTGGCACTGCATGCTGAACCAGCCCTGCCCTCAGGGCAGGCTGAGGTGGCCATAAAAATAAATAAATAAACAAAAGTTCTGAAACGAGAAAAATAAATAAATAAATAAATAATTATTAAAAAAAAAAAAAAAAAAGTTAAGGCTGAAAAACTTTAAGGAATTTGCAGTCCCATACATACATAGACAGCAGAACTGGGTACCAATTCAGTATTTCTAGCACCTGGCTTAGATCTATTTCTATTCTAATAATCAAGATTTTCACTTTGCTTTCTACTTGTGCTCTGGATTTCATTCAAGTACTGAGTTATTTTCATTGTTAACCCCAAACTCTCTTGATTTGACCCATGCATGTTAAACAGTGATGACATATACTGCAAACATGTACCAAAAAACAAACAAAAAAATAGAAGAATGAGAGAGTGAAGAATTGGGAAGAAGGGGGAAGGGGTTGAACAAACGAATGAGAATGTGCTGGAGACGTGCAGTCACTTCATGTGAAAACCGCAAGCTTTGTGTACTGTAAACATAAAATAATAAACACAGAAAGAAGTGATAAGAAAAAATGTCAAGCAGCTAGCCAGGTCCAGTGTATCTGTTATTGTGAGAGTCTGACCCTGGTTCCCCTAAAGTCCTTCTACTTCTCACCAATTCTTCCTTTTTTCGCCTTTGAACTCAAGACATGGAAGTTGTCCACTCTGCTCAGAGATTTTTCTGAGTGTCCCAAGCTTCTAGGAAATACAACATCAAGGCGGCTGCTTGGAATTAGAAGCCAAGCACAGAACGCTGATTATGCTCTGCTTTGATCGCCATATGGTTGCCACAACTTTTTCTCTGTTTAATTTACATGATCACCTCCAACAATGAGATTCAAATAAGTCATAGAAAAATATATGCCTACAAATTAATTTATTCATACAATCAAAGCATTTTAAACTTAGAATTTACCTATGCCACCTAATAATTATACTATACTATATAATTTATGCTAATCAGTCACCACTCACTAGAAAAAAAAAAAAAGCAGGAATTTGTCACTATATCCTACAAACATACCCTCAATACCGAGAAAAAAATGATGAGAATATAGACATTTAAGTATTTGTTAAATAAGCAAATGAATGAATGCTTCTCCCTTCTGTGCTCCTGTGTTGTGAATTCTATCTATGCCCTACGTTGGAATGTCAACTCCCAACTAACACCAGTGCAACCGCTCTTGTATTGCCCCATCATTTCTCACCTATGACGGGTACAATCCCCCCTTCTGTCTCCCGTATCATGTATGTATCGCACCACCCTTCCCATCTCAGCGTAATAATTTTGTAGGCTACGGACTGGAAAACAAACGTCTTGGCCCCATAGTTTGCTCCAGCTATACCTTTAGTTGTTCGCAACCTATGTGTGAATCTCTTTGCTTTGTTTTTGCAGTACCAGGAGTTGAACCCAGATCTTGGTGCATGTTAGGTGAGAAATCTACTGCTAAACTACATCTCAGCCCTTTTAAAGTTCACTTTGAGCCAGCATCTTTCCAAGTTGCTCACATTGGCAGCGCACTTGTACCCTGCAGCTCTAGTCCCCCAAGGTGCAGGGGTTATGGGTATATAGTACTATATCTAGATACACAGAGGTTGTTTGAAAAAATAATCTCTACTTCTGAAATCTATTTTCTCCCATCCTATTATTTCTTGCATGTTTCTCTGAAGTTATAATTAATCTTGCCCAGTGATCTTCATATTGTCAATGGTCTGTGTGAGTTTAAAATATGTCCTCTGACCCTTGGGACACCATACACTCCTCTATCTCTTTGCTTCGCACTGGCCCAGTCTTCATTCTTCTTTGCTTCGCTTTCTATTGACGCTTACATCTAGGCATTTTCATCAAATCTCATGGCTTTAAATACCATTTGTGTGCATCTTGATGGCCCAACTTGTAATCATCATCACTAATCTTGCTTCTAAACTCCCTCATACATCTGAAGCCTACCTCACCTGTCCACTTTGATGTCTGAAAGTGAAGTTTAAACGTCCAATCCAAACTTTTGTTTTCTTTCTCACAGCACAAAGCCCACACCCCTGAGAATCTTCTTTATTTAGATGGCATCTGTATGGTTCCAGTTGTTTATGCCACAAAACTTGGTATCCTCGCAAGCCCTTTTTTCCTGTCTGTGCTATTATTTTATTATTCTTTGCCTCTGAAATTTTTGCGGAAACTCTAATGAAATGGTATCAGTAACTGAAGCTTTTCAGAGATGACTAGGTCCTGAGGAACCCACCATTGTGAACAGGATTGGGGACCTTAAGGAAAGGTTAAAAGGAACTAGCCGGGCACCTCTGTTCCTGCTATCTTCCTTGTGACAACACGGCTTTTGCTCCTCCTGTTACATCAAAGAAGCTCTCAGCAAACAATGAATACTGGTGGCCTTGCTTTGGGCTTGTTTTAGTTACTCTTTACTCATTGCTGGGACAAATACCCAATACCTAAAATGAAGGAAGGAAAGGTTTACTTAGTTCACAGCTACTGGAGGTTTCAGTCCATACTTGACTGGCTCCAAGGCTGGGTGGCACATGGCAGAGAGCAACCAGTACATGGTGGCAGAACAGCAGCAGTGGCAACAGAGAGAGACAAAGAGGCAACAGAGCAAGAATCTCTCTCTCTGTCTCTCTTGTATTACATTCAGGCTCTCTGTCTCAGACTATCCACCTAAGGCTGCCCCCATAATCCCAGAGGTGCTCAGACCCATAATCCCAGCAGCACTAAAACCCATAATCCTAGTGGATCATGAGTTAATCTCAAACTCTAGAAGTCCTCGTCCTATGACTACATTGAGGTTTTGGGGGGACAACTAGACAAACCGTAACAGGGATTCTCCAGCTTCTAGAGCAAGAAGAATAAATTCATGTGTATTAAAAATAAGCCAATTTCTGGAGATATACTGTACAACATGAGTAGACTATGACCTTCTTTGTGTTCACACTAATTCATTAAAAATTCTTGTAAAGTATCTTCAACACATAATCTTAGCCAACAATTTCATAATTCTTCTAACACCCTCGATTTCATCTATAACCTTTGTCTCTACAATGGGCTCCTAAACTGGTCTCCTAATTTCTAAAACTGTCTCTTTGACCTGCTGGTCACCACTGTATGTTGTAATCCTTATACAGCATAAATAAAGTCAGATACAAGTTCTGTGCAGCCATTCATTGGCTTCAGATACTGTGTGAAATAAGCTCCAACAGCCCTAGCTGTCTCCTGGGCACTAGCTCACCCATTTTCCAAGTTCTGCCACTTTCAATCTCTTCCAAATCCTGATCAAGAACTCTTGGGCGTCTTGCTATTCCCCAAATTTTTCAAACATCCTCCTTCCTCCTTACAACCACATTTTCCTCTGCCTAGAGAAGAGGCCCCACAGTGCCTACATGGCTTTGTCCCGCTGTTATTATTTTTTGGTTTGGTTTGGTTTGGGCACTGGGGATGGAACTCAGACCCTTGTGCTTTCCAGGCAGGTGCCTAGGCCCCTGAGATATCTTCCCAGTCCAACTTCCTCCGACTCTGAAAAGCCTCTACTGACCTCTCCATATAAAACAACATATTCACCCAGCATTCTGTGTCTCCTTCCTTCGCAGCATTCCTCATGAACTAACACGTGTAACGTATTTGTTACCTTTCTCCCTACCTTAGAACATAGGTCCCAATGAAAAACAAACTTTCTTGTGTTTATTGCTCTTTCTTAGCATTGAGACATTTTCCCCATACAAATTTGATACTTAGTCAGTATCTACTGAGGTAGTTTAGGGCAAAACCCCTTAATTATGAAAATGCATAAGAATAAAGTGTTGTCCAGGGGAAGTTCTATTAGATTCTTGGTCTAACCTAGTAAGTTTTCTTCTCACTGCCTTTCCTTTGGATTCAGATGTCGAGGAAGAGTTCCAGCCAAATTATATCAAGAGGTCCGAGACCTTCTGTGATGAAAGCTACGAAGACTTCACCACACATTCTCTGAGATTGGAAGCTAGAGAAACTGCTGAGCTTGGCTAGACTGAATCTGCCACAGGTTCCTAATCCAAAAGGCAATGGGACCCTGAGGGGACTCTCTAGGAGGAAAAGCTGGTCTGAACTATAGACTCAAACTCAACATTACATCCTTCTTAATTAGACAGCATGGCTGATTCTGCATCCGGCCTCACCAAATTGTAACATGTACCAGGAGCTAGTGATTTAGACATGACTATAGGATAGCACCTAAGTGTAGTGTCCCCATATGGGGCACCGGGAAGAATGCCAGGTCAGTGAAGAGGGCGCCTGCATCAACCTCACACACATTGTTATGGTTTATGGCTAGTTGCACCCCCCAAAGCCTCATGTAGTCATGGGGCAGGGGCTTCTACAGATTGAGACTTGACTCATGAGTTACTGGGATTAGGTGTTTTAGTACTGATGGGATTGTCGGTGTGAGTAGGGCTGGGACTATGGGTGTGGTCTAGGGTGGATATCCTAAGGCAGAGAGCCTGATAGAATTATAAAGAGACAGAGAGATAGACTAGCGCTGTTGCTCTGCTGCCCTATTTGGTTGGCTGCCTCTGCCACCATTTTGTTGCTGTTCCGCTGCCATGAACTGGATGCTCTCTGCCCCGTTCCACTCGGACTTGGGCCAGCCAAATATGGACTGAAACCTCCAGTAACTGTGAGCTAATAAACCTTTCCTTCCTTCATTTGGAGTGTTGGGTATTTGTCCCAGCAATGAGTAAAAAGTAACCAAGACACACATGAAGACAGCGATGGGAGACGGAACGTGTAACCAGGCACAAACTGTTTCCACTAATGATGGCAAAATCAAGCTGTTGATTTTTTTTCCAACAAAAAGAAAGAAAGCTGTACTTGCCTTTGCATGCAAAGTTGATGCAACAAATAATATCAATGATGTGGACATTTCCCAATGTGTATTTTATGAGCTATAAATAGAAGCTACCTAGAAAAGAATTTCCATGGGCAAATAAAGGGAAAATTCCAACTTTAAGTGAATTTAATAGCTTTCTTGATTGTAGGGCTTCTTGAAAAGGTAGTGGAATAGAGTGCAGAATTTCCTAGATGCACAGGGTTGCAGAAAGCTTTATTAAAGATATTCCAAGAAGCTATAGCACTTTAGTGAGCGCACATGGAGATGTGCTGCCTGGTCTGAACTGTACAGGGTAGAATTTGCTCTGCATGGAGGTTTTTCAAATGACTGGAATGAAAATTGAGCATCTGGGCAAGAAAAATATGGCACCAGTTTGTAAAATAAAGCAATTAATGTAAAAAAATACTTCAGATTAATTGTATCACTGCTGAAAAATATAACTAGATAATTTCTTTTAAATTCCTAAGCATGAGAAGTTTGAGGTGGTTCTTTCTGTTAGTTTTTTCTTTTTCTTTTGTGGTACTGGAGATTGAACTCAGGATCCTGTGCTTGCCAGGCAGGCGCTTATGCTCCTGAGCTATAACCCCAGACCCAGCATGAGGGAACAATAAGCTTAAAATGTGTAAAAGTTTTCATTTTGGTTCACACAGAATCTCTACGATACATTCTCCCCCACCTTTCTTCTTCTTCTTCTTCTTCTTCTTCTTCTTCTTCTTCTTCTTCTTCTTCTTCTTCTTCTTCTTCTTCTTCTTCTTCTTCTTCTTCTTCTTCTTC
>PVJA010049056.1:0-13930 GCA_004027025.1 Myocastor coypus
AAATAAATAAATAAATAAATAAAAATAAAGTTTTTATTTATTTTTTTAATGGAGTATCACTATGTAACTTAGGCCAGCCTTGAACTCACTGAATTGCCAATGCTGGCCTTGAATTCTTGTTGATCCTCCTGTTTCAGCCTCCACATAAAAATAAAGTTTAATTGTATGCAAGCCTAAATCTGAGCTATGTAATTCAGGCTGGCCTTGAACTTCTGGTGATCCTCCTACCTCAGCCTCCTACATGCTGAGATTACAGTTATATGTTACCATACCCAGCATGGACATCAGATAAACAACTGATTTTTCATCTGAATAGCTTGTGAACCGCTGGGCGTGGTGGCTCATGCCTGTAATCCCAGCACTCGGGAGGCTGAGGCAGGAGGATTGGTGCAAGTTCAAGACCAGCCTGGGCTACAAAAGTGAGCTCAAGGCCAGCCTCAACTGCATAGTGAGACCCTGTCTCAAAAAGACAAAAAAAAAAAAAAGAATGGCTCGTGAACTATTTGGAGCACATTATACTAAAACCATCATTTATTGGATATTGGACACCCAGGAACTAGGAACAAAAGGAACTTTTTCAACATCATAAAGTATACATAAACAACCCATAACTAATAACATACTCAAAGGTGAAAAAGTGAAAGCATTGTTTTCTTAAGACCTGGAACAAAACAATGATATATACTTTCACTACTTCTTTGGCAGGACAAATAGGTAAGAAAAAAACAAAATGGACCCAGCACTTGGGAAACAGAGGCAGGAAGACTGTTGAAGAGTTCAAGACTAGCTTGGGCTACAAGCTAATGAACTCAAGGCCAGCCTGAACTGCATAGTGAGAACTTGTCTCAAAATGATCCCCCAAAAAAGTGGGAAGAAAAACAGAATTATTTTTATGTACAGATAACATGAGCCTACAAAATCTATACAGCAGAAACTATTTGAGCTAATAAATTAAGCAAAACAGCAAGATTTCGCAGATCATGATTAAAGGCCAATGGAGTATTATACTGGTTACCGTGGATGCGGAAGTCCTCTCAGAAGAAGTGATCTTTGAGGAGACCTGAATAATGATGGGAGGGATCCTTTTTCTTTTTGTATTGTACTTGGTACAGGATCTCACTATGCAGCTCAAATTCGAAGTGATCCTCCTGTTTTCAGCCTTCCCAGTGCTGAGATTGCAGCTGTGTGCCACCATGCCCGGACTCTGACTGGCTCAGTATAACCAGGGTCAGCACTGGCACTAGCACAGCAACATGGTACCTACCAAAGATTGAACCTTAGTCCCTATACTTGCCTTAGCCTGTTCTTAGTCCACTGAGCTATCTTATGGGTCCCAAGGGATCCTTTCAAAAGAAAGTCTCAGCTGGGTGTGATGGGGTATGTGTGTGATCCCAGAACAGAAGGCTAAGACAGAAGGACTGTCATGAATTCAAGGCCAACCTGGATTACATAGCAAGACCCTGACTCAAAAAAAAAAGTGAGATAGAGAGAGAGAGAGAGGGGGAGAGAGAGAGAGAGAGAGAGAGAGAGAGAGAGAGAGAGAGACGGACGGACAGAGGCTGGGGAGATAGCTCAGTAGAATAAGCGCTTGCTGGGCAAGTGCAAGGGCTTGAGTTCAATCCCTGGTTCTGGGGGGAAAAAGAAAGAAAAAAATACATATATATAGAGAGAGATAAGATAGAGATATAGATATAGAATAAGACAGACACAGAGAGATAAATAAGGAATATTCAAAAAAATTCTTACAAGGCCAGCGAGATGGTTCAGCAGTCTAAAGTGCCTGCTTAAGAAAGCTTTGCTGGGGGCTGCGGAGATAGCTCCGAGGCACAAGTGCCTGCTGGGCAAGTGCAAGGTCGTGAGTTCGAACCCTGGTCCGCCCCCCCAAGAAAAGAAAGCTTTGGTGGAGCCGGGCATGGTGGCACACCCCTGTAATCCCAGCACTCAGGAGGCTGAGGCAGGAGGATCGGTGCGAGTTCGAGACCAGCCTGGGCTACAAAAGTGAGCTCAAGGCCAGCCAGAACTGCATAGAGAGACCCTGTCTCAACAAGGCTAGCCTGAACTGCATAGTGAGACCCTATCTCAAAAAGACAAAAAAAAAAAAAAAAAAAAAAAAAAAAAAAAAAAAAAAAAAAAAAAAAAATGAAAGCACGCACGCAAGCAAGCACGCAAGCAAGCACGCAAACAAGCAAACACGCACGCAAGCAAGCAAGCAAGCAAGCAAGCAAGCAAGCAAGCAAGCAAGCAAGCAAGCTAGCTAGCTTTGGTGGGGCCCAGCAGGATGGCTCAGTGGCCTAAAGCGCCTGCATAGGAAAGCTCAGGCGGCTGCAGGGACTGCGGTTCGATCCCCAGCACATGCTGTGGAGGCCAGGCTGAGCCAGCCATAAAAATAAATAAATAAACAAAAAAGTAAAAAAAAAAAAAAAGCTTTAGGGGCCCGCAGGATGGCTCAGTGGTCTAAACCGCCTGCAGGAGGCTTCAGGGACTGCGGTTTGATCCCTGGCACCACATGCTGCGCCAGCCCTGCCCTCAGGGCAGGCTGAGCAGGCCATAAAAATGAATAAGCAAACAAGCAAAAGTTCTGAAACAAGAAAAAAATAAAATAAAATTCTTAAAAAAAACAAAAAAGAAGAAAGAAAGCTTTGGTAACCGCAGAGACTGAGGTTTCATCACCAGCACCACATGCTGTGCCAGCCCCACCCCCAGGGCAGGCTGAGCCAGCTGTAACAATGAACAAGAAAGAGAAAGTAAGCTAATGTTTGTTCCTTTGTAATAATAAATAAATCTTTAAAAAAAAATTCTTACATTTGTGCTCTTTTTTTATGGTGCTTGAATGAAGTAAAACAGCCCATCCTCTGCAAATCCACCTATGTTGTTCCTTAGGCATTCTATGGCTCAAATTACTATTTTTTAAATTTTTTATTTTATTTTATTTTTTCTTGTTTCAGAACTTTTGTTTATTTATTTTTATGGCCGGCTCAGCCTGCCCCGAGGGCAGGGCTGGCACAGCATGTGGTGCCGTTGAACCATGGTCCCTGCAGCCGCCTGCAGGTGCTTTAGACCACTGAGCCATTCTGCCAGGCCCCTATGGCTCAAATTATTGAAGGATGGTGGTTTGTTTCATGGTTTCGCTCAAATTATTGAAGGAAGGTGGTTTCATGGTTTTGCTCAAATTGTTGAAGGATGGTGATTTGTTTCTTGGTTTTTGTATTTGAGTCTAATGCACGTTCTAACATGATAGAGGCAATGCATTATTGTGTAGACACAGTTTTCTGGCAAAGTTGATATTTTAGGAATTGTATTTCAGATCTTAAATAAAATTTGTTTCTAAATTTCAAAGCAAAAAAAATAATAATAATAATAAAATTCTTACAGATGCTAAGGTAACATTACCTAATAGTATAGTATGTTACAATTATAAATACAATCTCCTCTAGTTGATGCTTCTCATACAAGCAAATCTGATTCAACCAAATCTGAAGCCCAATGAACTTCCTAATCTGAGAGGTAGCTTATTTTGTTCTTGTCTTAGCTACTTGCCATAAAAAAAAATATTCATCAGATGTGGAAACCACAGGCTTGACAGGCACTTGGAGCTCCAATTCTAAGAAAACAGAATAGATAAAGGGGAGATAGAGTAGAAATGTACTTGAATGTGATGGCACATGCCCCTAATCCCAGCACTTGGCAAGCTGAGGCAGAAGATCACCATGAGTTCACGGCTAGCCTGAACTACACAGCAAGAATGTCTCGAAAAATAAAACAAGGACGCTTATTATTACTAAGAGTAGCCTGGCGTGGTGGCGCTAGATTGTAATCCCAGCATTTGAGAGGCTGCCACAGCAGGACTACTACGAGTTCAAGACCAGCCTAGGCTACAAAGTGAGTTGAAGATCAGCCTGAATTGTATAGTAAAATCCTGTTTCAAAAAGACAAAAAAAAAAAATTTTAATGTACTTAGTGCAGGGTTGACAGGGTCTCACTACACAGATTAGACTCACAGTGATCCTCCTGTTTTCAGCCTCCCAAACACTGGGATTATAGGCACACTCTACCACATCCAGTGTCAATCACTGTCTTAGCACACCCCAGCGGTGGAACCAGCACAGCACAACTCTGTCCTGTGTCTGCCTAAGCATGCACCATAATCTGCTAAGCTATTTGGCCAATCCTCAAAAAAAAATTTTTAATTAAAAAAAAAGCTGAGTAGCCGGGCGTGGTGGCTCACGCCTGTAATCCCAGCACTTGGGAGGCTGAGGCAGGAGGATTGGTGCGAGTTCGAGACCAGCCTGGGCTACAAAAGTGAACTCAAAGCCAGCATGAACTGCACAGCGAGACCCTGTCTCAAAAAGGCCAAAAAAAAAAAAAGCTGAGTGTGGTTGTGTATACCTGTTAGAACATGGCAGGCTGAGGCAGGAGGATCCTTGCAAATTTGAGACCAGCCTGGGCTACAAAGTGAGCCCAAGGATCGAACCCTGGTCCCACAAAAAAAAAAAAAAAAAAAAACAAAGTGAGCCCAAGGATAGCCTGCATTGCATAGCTATACCCTGTCTTAAAAAAAATTAAATAAATAAATAAATATTTTTTTAAAAATTGAATATAAAAATAAAAATAAAAAAGGGGCTGGGGAGATAGCTCCAAGGCACAAGTGCCTGCTGGGCAAGTGCAAGGTCATGAGTTCGAACCCTGGTCCCACAAAAAAAAAAGTAAAAATTGAATATATGCAAATTAGTAGCAACTTGCTACTGCTATAGGTTATAATTAATTCACAGTAATACAGGGTCCTTCTGCAGATAAAAGTACAAGTTTCCTAAACATTATTTTATTATCATTCTTATATTTTGACATTTGTAATTATTTTGCAACACAGGCTTTATGTCCCTTATCTAAAAAGCCTAAGACTGGGGCCCAGCAGGATGGCTCAGTGGTCTAAAGTGCCTGCTTGGGAAGGCTTGGGCGGCTTCAGGGACCACGGTTCGATCCCTGGCACCACATGCTGCGCCAGCCCTGCCCTCAGGATGGGCTGAGCCAGCCATAAAAATGAGTGAACAAATAAAGGTTCTGAAACAAGAAAAAAATAAAATAAAAAATTCTTAAAAAAAATAAATAAAATAAAAAGCCTAAGACCAAAAGTATTTCAGATTTGGAAAAATTGCACAGACTACCATAAGTATCCCTAAATTTGAAAATCTAAAACCCAAAATGCTCCAAATTTTGAAACTTTTTCAGCAGTAGTATGTCTCATACTGTATAAGCCTACAGATTTTATGAAAAGAAATGCTCCTGAAGGCTGTTCAGAGAGCAGAGGTGAACACTTTTTCATGGAGGAATGCCAGCTTCTCTGAGCGAGTTCGTTTCAAGAGAGGGAACCACTCCCAGTGGGGTAATTCAATCACTCGGTACCCAAGGCGAACCAGCTGCCGCCGCTTCATACTATGTAATCCAAGTAGATTCCTTGTACCATAGCAATATTGGTTCCTGTGTGTGAACTGAATGGCCAGCTTCACTAGTGGGGCCTGCACATGGGGTGTGGAGCACAGACCACCCATGTCAACAGCCCTTGGCCTATCTGCCACAAGGGAGCTACGCAATGGTATGGCTCCCTCCTCCAACTTTATGGGCCACTGCCCAGTCTCTGACTCAGTTTCTGTCTGATAATGCCTTTTTGCTTTCCCTTTTAGCAACTGATTCATCAAATCATCTGTAAGGCTGACTCCCACAGGCTTAAGCTTTAAAATAACCTTGTCTTCAGCTAGTACGGCTTCTCTATTAAATGGTACTGCGTTCATGTTAACATCAAGCCACACCTCTAAGTCAGAAGATCGTGTATGAGGTAAAATCATATGGTGCTTGATATACTGGGGGCCACCCAACATGTTCTCAAGAAAAGAAAGAGCTTCTAGGAATTCAGGCTTTGAATTCATATCCTTCCTTGCTAAATCCCACAAGTTTGCAGATGCTTCTTGCTGAAGGTGAGAACTAAGACGATTGCCTTTGTAATCTGGACATTCAATGCCAACTGTACCATCAAGAGTGTACAGCTCCTTAGTAAGTTCAAACTTCGATCTGTCTTGAGCTAACCTGACAAACTCTGGACTCAGGGCAACACTGATGAGCTCTGCTGGAAAGTATTCAGAAAATGCCAGACCTAGCAGGCAAGTATACAGATGTTCTGGGTATTGGTTGAATTCAGGAAACTTTCTGTGAATTTCATTTATCAAGCTGGAATAAAATTCTTCTGTGTTGGGTGGCTTATAATTCAGAGTTCCAAATGACCACAGAATCTTGGCAATATCTTTACTTCGACAGTGTGCTACCCGAGGAGGCAAAGAGGAAGCCACAGCATTCATTACACCTTCATCCAACATACGTAAGGATGAGCATGCAAGAGTTAAGTGCATGACACCCTGAACCCCCAGGGAAGGAATTCTCTGAGGTGCGATCTTTACAAACTGCTTCATGAAATTCACATGATCCACATGAGTGAAACGGAACATTTTAAGAATATGCACTAAGGCATGACTACTCAGATGGTGCATGTCAGCACAAGCCAAATCTCCAATTTTCCGCATAGCAAATTCAGAGAGACCACTACTTGACTTAAAGAAGCCCAAACAGATTGTACCAACTTCCTCTAAATTGAACAACTCGAAATACTTAAGAACCAACGATTCCAGTTTTTGCATTAAGTCCTGTGGTACCTGACGACTTTCACCTATAATATAAATTAAATGAACCAACTGGGACAAAGATAGATTTTTCCAGTGCAAATTAAGATAACTAAAAAAAATTTTTAAGAACCGCGGTGCTTTCCGGCCTAAATGCCTCCAGAGGTCAGCCACCAAGAGAAGCTGGTCTAGACTCATCTCCCATACCTGATGGCCAAATCTGGTTTCATATACATCTAGCATTGGGTGGGAGTAAGGGATTTCTAAATTGACTAAAGCTTTAAAAATACTAATAAGATCTGGCATATCAAAGAGTTTTATGTTTTTCACACTTAGCTGGCAAAGCAGTGCAAAGCTGGCATTCAACAGCAAAATGGGACGCTGCTCTGCAGGCAAAGAGCTCAGCTTACAAAAATAATCAACAATAGTTTGAGGCTGGATGTTATTTTGATTCACTCTGACTTTGTGTAAAATCAGTTCACTCTCTGAATCAGACAGAGGCTGACAAGTTTCTGATTTGTTATAGCTGTGAAGCTCATACTCTGGTCTTAGCTGAAGGAAAACTCGAGTGTCTTTAAAGGTATCAAAAACTTCTACATCCTCTTCATCAGCTCTCATAGTCCTGGGCAAACCTGTGCAGGCCTTCAAGGCAGAAGCCTTGTGGAATCCCAAGCCTGAAAGGGCACTGTTGATTATGAGGACTCTCTGAGAGGAGATGGTGCCATTGATGTTCTTCATTTTTCTGGCAGGATGGCAGGAGCCACTGTGTTCTGGATGGTCCAGTCCCCTGTACCACCTGTTGCTTCCCATATTCCAATGAAGCATACTTTGGGTTGCCCCATAGGCAACAGGATTGCAAAATGTGGGACATTTTAAAGGTTTTAATAACTTGAGAGTGGCTGTCATTCTGTTAGTACTGCTCTTTTTGGAAGTGAGAGCACAGTCCTCACTTGTGTGACCAGGCAATTTCTTGTTTACATGGTGCTTGATTAGAGCTGGACAAGGAGATGTTCCACAGAAACTGCCTGGACATCTTCGGCATATCACAAGAGCCATGGATGACAAATGACTGGGCCAGAATTGGTGCCAGATACTGAAAAAAGGGTAGATGAAGAATGAGTGGCTTCCACCTATCACAACATCAAAATTTTCACATTTTAAGTAATAAGATTCAAACTACTCTAGTATCCATTCAAATAAGTTTAACACTAGTGAATGCCCAAATCACAAAACAGCATGTACAAGGATAAACTAGGTGTCTCACAGAAGGCCACACGAAGATCTCAAATCCAGGGACCACTGGGTAGTTTCTAGACTGCTGTTCAGTCCAATCTTCCTTGCAGGTGGGTAGCAGTGATGGTTAAAGAGATACAATTTGCTCACCTAATATTCAACAGAATGAAGAGGGCAATGCATGTAAAAGCATACCTTGTTTTTTTGTTTTGTTTTTGTACTAAGGAGCAAACTCTACACTTGCACTTCCCAGGCAGGCACTTGTGCTTCTGAGCCATACTTCAGTTCCCATACTATGACTTAATATAATAGTCTTATGTGTTTTAATTTTTTGGCCTAATAGTCCAGCTGTTAATCTGTCTTAATGAAAATTAACTTCATTAAAATAAATAAATGATGCTGACAAAAAATAAACAGGGGTATGGGGCCCGGCAGGATGGCTCCATGGTCTAAAGCGCCTGCTTAGGAAAGCTTGAGTGGCTGCAGGGACCACGGTTTGATCCCCAGCACCACATGTTGTGCCAGCCCTGCCCTGAGGACTGGCTGAGCCGGCCATAAAAACAAATAAATAAACAAACAAACAAGTTCTGAAACAAGGAAAAAAAAAAGGGGGGAGGTAGAAGAGGGATGGTAAAAAAAAAAAGAATAGTGCTGGGCGTGGTGGCTCATGCCTGTAATCCCAGCACTTGGGAGGCTGAGGCAGGAGGATTAGTGCAAGTTCAAGACCAGCGTGGGCTACATAAGTGAGCTCAAGGGCAGCCTGAACTGCATAGCAAGACTCTGTCTCAAAAAGACACAGAAAAAAGAATAGAGGGGCTGGGGAGATAGTGCCATGCCCAAGTGCCTGCCTGGCAAGTGCAAGATCATGAGTTCAAACCCCAGTCCACCCCCGCAAAAAAAGAATAGAGATGTGCTATGTATATGTACCAATTCTTCACAATGAATGTAACCATTATGTACCACAAGCATATACTAAAAGCAAAACAAACAAACAAAACCAGAATGAGGTGGGCATATTTCCAAAGAGGAACCCAGGAATAAGAGTGAACAATCTGCTGGAGATATATCTCAATGGCATAAGCACTGGCCTAACAAGTGCAAGGTCTCAAGTTTGATCCTCAGTGCCTCAAAAAATAAAAGTGAGTAATTCATTCTAGCTCTTTCATATTAAGGCAGAAAGCTTATATGTGGAGAATAAAGGAGTTTGTAGCTGCACAAAGAACAAAGTAGGATTTGATATAAGGACTGACACCCTAGTAACCTTCCCAGTTCTTACAGTACTAACTTTTAATTACAGAATTCTGTTATTCTAACACTGTTTCTATACCTCTTAGAAGATGCTGACTGTTCTCTCCAGGAGCTTTTAACAGAATCTAAATCAGTACTTCAGAACAGTCATGAAGTTAGGAAGTATTCTCAGAAACTCAGTCATGTTGGGCTGGGACTATAGCTAAGTGGCAAAAAAACAGCCTAGCATGCATTATGCCCTGGGTACAATCCCTAGCACTGCAAAACAAACAAACAAAAAACAAAACAAAACAAAACAAACAAAAAAAAACACAAAAAAAAAACATTACAACCACAAAACTTAAAACCTCACTCACACTGGTAGGAGAAAGTAGAAGGCCAAGGAAGGTCTTACTCACTGTCAATTCATGGGCAGGGGGCAAAGAACTACTCAAAGCTGAGTTCCAGGTTCAGAAGCACAAGTTCATATACACCACTATTTTGTTCACACAAAGGGAACCATGTAGCTTTCTTTTGGGGGAGGCAGATTAGCAATGCTTCCACTGAGTCAGTTGTCATGGTATCTTCATTCTGTGTATGGGCAATAACACTCCCATTTTCCCCTAGTACAGATCATAAGTGGCTATAAACTGACTGCTATATTCCTGCCTTCCTCATTTTTTTTTTAAATTTTTATTTAGCACAAGGTCCACAGGGTCTCACTGTGTAGATTGGACTCATAGTGATTCTCTTGTTTTCAGCCTCCCAAGCACTGGGATTACAGGTATGTGCCACCATGCCCAGGCTCAGTTGCTGTCTTAGTGCACCCTGGGGGTGGGGCCAGCACAACAGCCAGGGATCAAACCCTGGCTGCTGTGCTCTGTCTGAACAGGCGCTTTAGTCCACTGAGCTATTTGGCTGGCCCTTCTTCAACTTTTATTTTGTCTTTCCACTTAAGCGACAAAGCCTGACAGGCCAAAACCAGAGGAGACTTAAACCACCAATGGATAAAACAGACTGGGATTAGGGGATGAAGAAGGGAGGCAGGCTGGAATGACTTACAGGGTTCAATCCTCAGCACCACCAACATAAAAAAAAAAAAAAAAAAGATTATGTACTTCTGAAGAGTCACTTGGTTAGACAAAATATCATGTCTGCATCTTGTCCCCTGAATAACTACTACAAAGACAACAATATGCAATGAATTATTGTAACTGTCCTATTAACCTGTTTTGAAACTTTCATAGCTAATTTCTTTTTTTCTCATTAAAATGAATAAAAATAAAAATTGTCACTAGGAATCTCAACACAGTAGCACAAGCAGGATACCAATAAAAAAGAGTAGGTAACAAAATGCTCCAACTGGGCCTGACAGGATGGCTCAGTGGTCTAAAGCGCCTGCAAGGGCCTCGGTTCAATCCCCGGCACCACATGCTGCACCAGCCCTGCCCTCAGGTGCTTTAGACCACTGAGCCATCCCGCCGGGCCCTGAGGTGGCCTTTTTGATTTTTGAAAATATAGGCCAAAGCTGGGCATGAGGGCACATGCTTATAACCTAGGCACTCAAGATGCTAGGCAACAGAATCATAAATTTAAGGCCTGCTTGTACTATATAGTGAGTTCAAGACCCATCTGGACTACTTAGCAAAAAACCCTGTCTCAAAAAAATATATATAAACACAGGCCAAGACTAAGTGTTATGGAGCACACCTGCAATTCTAACTACTCAAGAGGCTATAGCAGGAATATAACAAGTTCAAGGCCAACCTGAGCATCTGAGAGAAACCTTGTCTCAAGACAAAAGAAAAGAGAAAGGCCCAAGATGTAAACGTAGAGTAGTTGTCTAGCATGGGTGAAACCTAGGCTCAATTCCCAGTACTGGGGGAAAAAGAAGACTAAATTCCAAGATACAAACAAGAAGGATAGTCACCTTACTGCCTCCTCTGTGCCAAGGCTCAAGGTTTTTTTGTTGGGTTTTATTTTTTGAGGTAGGGTCTCGATATGTAGTTTATGCTGGCCTTGAACTTACTATGCAGCCTAGGCTGGCCTCAAACTCATGATGATCCTCCTATCTTAGGACTGAAAGTGCAGGGATTACAGGGATGTGCTACCATGCCCAGCTATAAGGCTCATAGTCTTGTATAAGCTGTTTTATCTGCATTAGTTCCTAGCCCTACAACCTTTTTATAAATGTGCTTATTAGCTCCATATTATTTATGAACAGAATTTATGAGGTAAATATAGCCACAGCTTACATAGCCAAAGGACCAAGGGGGTTTAATATCAAAGACTGTCTTATTCTAAAACCCACATTACTGGCATATAAAGACAAGAATGGGAGTCAGGAAACACAGGGCCAGAACTAGGGTGAAGAGTATAGCTAAATGATTTATGGTCTTTTTTTTTTTTTTTGGTGGGACCAGGGTTTGAACTCACGACCTTGCACTTGCCCAGCAGGCACTTGTGCCTCGGAGCTATCTCCCCAGCCCCTGATTTATGGTCTTTTAGGGTTTCTGGGGACAGGCAGTGTTGAAGGCTAAAAAATGGGTTATGTACAAAAGCCCCTCTCAAGAACACTAATATAAGCCTGTAATCCCAGTACTCGGGGAGCTGAATCAGTACTGTTGTACATTCAAGAGAGATCTCAATTACAAAGAGACCAGTCTCAAAAAATAAACAACTAGGGCTGGGGAGATAGCTCAGTAAAATAAGCACTTCCCAAGCAAATGCAAGGTTCTGAGTTCAATCCCTGGTTACCACAAAACAAACAAACAAACAAACAAACAACTACAGTCCTTCCTACTTTTTTTTTTTTTTTTCAGAACCAGAGATCAAACTCAGGACTTGCACTTGCCAGGCAGGCACCTGTACCCCTGAGCTATCTCCCTGGTCCCCATACTTCTAGTAATCTGATTTTCTAGGATTTGCTAGTTACACTATTTACCAAAAAAACAAACAAACAAAAAAAGACAAGACCTCAAAGACTGAAGTCCTCATGAAGGCATAGATTTTGCAAGATGTCCCAGGATCACAGCAAAGAAAATTACCACAATTAAAGACCTGGGGGGTGGGAAGACCTGAAAACTGGCAGAAAGGGGGTGGCCGGCAGGATGGCTCAGTGGTCTAAAGCGCATGCTTAGGAAAGCTTAGGCAGCTGCAGGGACCACAGTTTGATCCCTGGCACCACATGCTGTGGCAGCCCTGTCGTCAGGGAAGGCCAAGCCAGCCATAAAAATAAAATAAACAAACAAAAGTTCTGAAACAAGAAAAATTAAATTAAATTAAATTTAAAAAAAAAAACACAGAAGAAGATAAGCAAAGAGAAAGAAGATACCTGCACAAAAGCTGTCAGCAGATGTGAAGAGCAACCATGGTTCTCTTCCAGTTCACACAGGAAGTACCTGGTAGAAAAGAATTACAGTTCTAATGGATAATATGGGGACAAATGATTGACAAAATTCAAACCAATAACAAAAATAATTAACTCCATGAAGACAAAAAAACTGGACAAGACAAAAAATGTTATCATATTATACTCTCTGCTCACTTGTCAAAAAAATTACATTATTTTATTATTATAAACTTGAAACAGCTTAGCTAAAAATTATGAGCAAGCTATATTGGAAAGATACAGGAAGAGGAAGTAAGTTAAGAAGAAATAAGGCATGATAACACAGCCAGAGTCTCCAGTTAGCATGGTAGCACACATGTCTATAATCCCAGGGCTCTGTGAGACTGAGGCAAATGGATCGCAGGTTTGAACACACCATGGGCAACTTAACATAGAGAGAACCCTGTCTCAACATTAAAAAGGGATTAAAGGGGCTGGGGAGATAGGTCTGTGGCACAAGTGCCTCCTGGGCAAGTGCAAGGTCCTGAGTTCGAACCCCAGTTCCACCAAAAAAAAAAAAAAAAGGGATTATGATGTACAGTATCTCAGTGTCAAAGCTTTGGGTTCAGTCCCCAGTATCAGAAGAGATGGAGGGCCAACCAAATAGCTCAGTCAATTAAGGTGCCTGCAAGCAGGCACAGGGGCCAAGGGTTATATTCCCAGGCTTGCCAAGCCAGCCCCATCTCCAGGGTATGCTGAGACAGCAATTGATACTGGGCATGATGGTGCAGGCCTATAATCCCAGCTCTTGGGAGGCTATAAAACAGGTGGATCACTATAAGTCCCATTTAGTAGTGAGACCTGAACAACCTGTAGACCCCTCCTTAAAATACAAAAAAAAAAAAAAAAAAAAGAAAGAGAGAGAGAGAGAAGGAGGGAGGGAGGGGGGAGAAAAGAGAGGGGCTGGCAAGTTCAAGGTCATGAGTTCAAACCCCAGTCCTGAAAAAGAGAGATAGAGTCGAGGAAGGGGGTATATATAGAGCCTCAAAATATACAATAAATAAGTCAAAAGGATATATATACACACATATATACATATACACATACTATATATATATATATGTATATTGCAAATCAAGAAATATCAGTATGAGCTGGGCGTGGTGGCACACGCCTGTAATCCCAGCACTTGGGAGGCTGAGACAGGAGGATCGGTGAGAGTTCAGGACCAGCCTGGACTACAAAACTGAGTACAAAAGGGGCTGGGGAGATAGCTCCATGGCACAAATACCTGCCTGGAAAGCGCAAGGTCGTGAGTTTGAACCCTGGTCCCTCAAAAAAAAAAAAAAAAAAAAAAACTGAGCTCAAGGCCAGCATGAACTGTACACCAAGACCCTGTCTCAAACAAACACACCCACACACACGCACACACACACCAAAAAAAAAAAAAAAGAAATTACCAGTATGACATGAG
>PVJA010049057.1:0-13926 GCA_004027025.1 Myocastor coypus
TCTCTCTCTCTCTCTCTCTCTCTCTCTCTCTCTCTCTCTCTCTCTCTCTCTCTCTCTGCTCCCCGCCTGCTTTTCTCATTCTTTCTCGCTCTTTAGGTCTTTTGTCCTCGGTCCCGGCCCCACCAGGGTCTCCAGGTCTCTGTCCCATGCAGTCTCCTGGTAGTGCTCACTCTCTCACTTGTGTTGGTTCCTTCCCCTGACTCTCTCCCTCTCTGTCTCTCACTTTCTCTTGGTGTCTCATTCTTTCTCTGTCTCTAGCTCCCTTTCGTCCCTGAGTTGCCCTTCCCCTCAAAGACTCCCGGCCACCGCCCTCCCTTCCTCTCGCATCTCCCCGGGTCGCCAGCCCCACGCCGCAGCGGACATGGAGTGGGGTGCGAGGGTGCGGAGTTGGGATCTAGGCACCTGCCTTGCACCCACTGCGTGTCATCTGCCAAGAACCTAGACGTTGATTTCGCCAGAGCCCACGGTGGCCACGGAGGCCGCTGATTTCCATGGCAAAAATAAAGTCCACAGGAACAGAGATCCGAAGAGACAAACCCAACCCGAGAAAACCCGAGGTGAGGGGCTGTGGGAGAAGGATAGAGAGACGCAAGAGGCGTGCGCACGCTCAAAGATGGATGGCACAGTACTTCGAATGTCCCAAGGTGGGCAGAGTGAGAGACAGGAAAACTAGAAGTAAGAGCGTGCACATGCCTAAGAGATAGCTTCAGCAGCAGGGAGCCAGAGACAGGTAAGGCCAAGAGTTAGCGTCCTGGAGACCTGGAAGAGAGAGGGTATAGCCAGAACTTGAGCACCTGGAAGCAGGGGCAAAGAGATGTGCACACACGGGCCGACGGAGACCCAGACACTCGCAGAGACACTCATACAGCCAGTGATACCCAATAGGTTCCTAGGGACTCCCAGAGAGGGTTGACTCCCAAGGAAGTCCACGGAGATAGGAATGGAAAAGTGCGAGACTGCTTGGGTGGGGGGAGCGCTGGGGAGCAACATTCACTGCGGGAGGCAGAGTCGCACCCGAAGAGACCGGGAAGAATATAGGGGAGGAGGCACAGCTCCTGGTTCCAGAGAAAGTGCGCTGGTGAAAAAGAAACTGTGAGGGGAGTAATGGGCAAGGGGACAGCGAGCTACCAAAGGAAGGGAGCAGACTGCTCACGTGTGAGTGCGTGAGACAGAAACGGAAGACTGAGTGAAAGCATTACAGGAGACAGAGACGCTGTCCTAGAAGTAAGAAGTACCCTGGAGAGACGCAGGAGAGACTGAGAGCTCTGTGAGGTTTACTCACAGAGGTGGGAACAGTGAACGCGCACGTGCAGTGGCAGAGCGAGCCCGAGACCAAAACTCGTAACTGGAGTCACGGGGTAGGAGATGCCTTGAGTAGGAGCATCCAGTGGCAGGGGACACAGACAGAAGGAAATGAGACCAGAGAAAGACAGAAACTCAGAGAACTAGACACACAGCCACACAACGTGCTCTGGCTGGGGCTGCGACTGCGCAGGGGTATGAGGGAGGGGTCCTGCAGCAGTGCTGCTGGGCGCCTCCCAGGCTACTCCTCCAGCCCAGGGACTAACTCCGCCCACCGTGTCTCTTTCCTTCCCAGCATAGACACTGTACGCGTTCTGTGCACCCCTTCGCTGCCCGCCGGTGCCCGCACTGAGTCGGCCCCCGTCTCTCGTTCACCCGCCATCGTCATGGCACCCACCTGCACCAACGACACGCAGGAAAACACCACCACACAGGCTTGCACACCCCTTTCCAAAATGCCTATCAGTCTGGCTCACGGCATCATCCGTTCCACTGTCCTGCTCATCTTCCTCAGCATCTCCTTCTTCGGCAACATAATCCTGGTGCTTGTGCTGCAGCGCAAGCCGCAGCTGCTGCAGGTGACCAACCGATTCATCTTTAACCTCCTCCTCACCGACCTGCTGCAGGTTGCTCTGGTGGCCCCCTGGGTGGTGGCGACCTCTATGCCTCTCTTCTGGCCCCTCAACAGCCACTTCTGCACGGCCCTGGTTAGCCTCACTCACCTGCTGGCCTTTGCTAGTGTCAACACCATAATAGTGGTGTCCATAGATCGCTACCTGTCCATCATCCACCCTCTCTCCTACCCAAACAAGATGACCACCCGCCGTGGTTACATGCTCCTGTATGGCACCTGGATCGTGGCCATCTTGCAGAGCACACCTCCTCTCTACGGCTGGGGCCAAGCTGGCTTCGATGAGCGCAATGCCCTCTGCTCCATGATCTGGGGGTCCAGCCCCAGCTACCTGGTTGTCAGCGTGGTGTCCTTCATTGTCATCCCGCTGACCGTCATGATCGCCTGCTACTCTGTGGTGTTCGGAGCAGCCCGGCAGCAGCATGCCCTGCTGTACAATGTCAAGCGCCACAGGTTGGGGGTGCGGGTGAGAGACCATGTGAAGAATGAGAATGAAAAGGAAGTAGTGAAGGATAAGTTCCAGGAAGAGAGCGAGTTCAATGGCCAGGATGAAGGTGAGGTCAGTGCCAAGGAGAGCGGCCCAGAGGCAGAAGAGGTGACCATGGAGAGCAGCCAGAAGGGGCAGCAGGGAGGAGGGGTGCAGCTGAGTGAGTGTATTGTGGAGGCCAGGGGCAACGAGGTCGGTGATAGCACAAAGGCAGACAAGGGCCACGCAGAGGTACATCAGTGCAACATCGACTTGGGCGAAGATGACATAGAGCTTGGTGAGGATGACATCGACTTCCATGAGGGTGACGTCGAAGCAGTGCACATTCCAGAACCCAGGAGCCATCAGAACAGTGACAGCCACCCTCCTCTGCCCAGGTGCTACGAGTGCAAGGCTGCTAGAGTGATCTTTCTCATCATTTTCTCCTATGTGCTGTCTCTGGGGCCCTACTGCTTCCTAGCAGTCCTCGCAGTGTGGGTGGATGTCCAAACCAAGGTGCCCCAGTGGGTGATCACTATAATAATCTGGCTTTTCTTCCTGCAGTGCTGTATTCACCCCTATGTCTATGGGTACATGCACAAGACCATCAAGAAGGAAATCCACAGTGTGCTGAGGAGGCTATTCTGCAGGAAAAAGCGTTCAAGAAGGGAAAGTAGCCACCCACACGTGCCCGGAAGTGAAGCTGCTTCCGAGAGAGGAACTGAAGGCAGGATCGTTCCCTCTCATGATTCCGCTACTTCGGCTTGAAGTTAGTGCTAAAGCAAACCTTGCACTGTCCACGAGACAGAAAACAAGAGCAGCTTTCTTTTCAGTGGGCCACCCACACTCCCATTAATGCTGACCCATACCATTTCAGGCAAAGGTATTGCACACAAATCCTTTTCCACCACATGGTAGATAAATACTTGGAAACCTTAGGAACTGGGTTCTTCCCTTAAAGGTGTGCCCCTTAAAGCATGAACTGGAGGATTCTGACTGAAAGTTTTCCCCCAGAAAGTCATTCAGCTCTAAATTTCTTAAAGCAACAAGGGCTATCTATTTTGGATCCCTGGTTGATAGTCTGCCTTTCTACCCAGAGCTACAACATGCCAGCTTTAGCTCTGAGGGAAAGGGAAGATGATGCCTGTGGACTTAAAGACTATTTGGCCCTCAGGTCAGAAGCCAATGAGCCAGGGATTGGTTTATGTTCAAGTGAGAGAAAGCCAGTGGAGCCAATCATCCACAGAGTTCGAGAGGCAAACCCTGATGAACTGATGAGTGTGTGGGCCAAATTGTGAACTGGACAGCCGGACAGTCTGGTGCAAAGACTATTACGAAAAATACAATAAAAGGCCTCGTGTAGTTAGAATACCAAAAACAAGAATATTACTAGAACCTGTAAGAAATGGGAATCTAATCCAAGGGGAAACGTGGTGATCACATCCTTCGAACTAACGGGGGGGGGGGGGAGGTTCCTATAATATGCTGGATTATGCATGGGCTAGGACTGACCTCTCACCATGAGAGTGGAAAATTGTCCACCAACACCAAAATAATTTGTCTCCTAATAATAGTGAGAGGGAAATCATGCAAGTATTTTCCAATTTCCCCTGCATGAGTGAATCAGTATGTTCATAAGAATGCTCCACATTTCTTCCAATCACTTGTTTTACTCTGTTTTATTTTAGGTTAAACTTTTCTATCAAACAGTATTTCCAGGGGGAAAAATGAACTAGGAGTGGTCAAAGTTCTGAAAAACTCACACTGCGAATCAGGAGATTGTCCATCAGAAGTATCTTTTGTGTTTCTGAACTCGTAGGCAAGAAATAGGATCTCCACATGGACACAAGTAAGGCAGGATGAAGGTTTCCCTTCCTTCACCAGTGTCCATGTCTTTTCAGCCTATTTCAGATGGTACAAACCAAAGAAATGGAGCCAAAGCATGATTAAACCAGTGATTTTGCTCCTCCTGAAATCCAAATGAAAGCAACTCTATGGCCAACTAACCATCCATGAAGAAATTCACTGTTCATATGGGTGGAGGGAGAGAACAGAGTATTTAGTTGAAGAAAATAGTTATCTAGCTCATTCTGTGTAAGTGTGGGTACATTCAGAATTTAGCCTCATTCTAGTGTGATTGCTATATTTTTATGAAGACTCAAACTTTCATTTATACCAATATCCAACTCATATTTATGATTCTTTTTATCTCTTCCTCCTCACAGATTTCAACATGAGTTTCTCAAGGGGGAGAGGTAAACAGGAGTGTACTGTGGCTATGAATGTGGGAACTTGGGACTGTCATTTTCAGAATGTAGGAAAGGAGAGGTCACAGAACCAAGTAAGAGCCAGCTGAGCTGTCTAATCAGGATGCCTGTGGAAATTTTGTTCATTCCTGCTCCACGAATTTGGACAGGGTAGTAATGCAAACAAGGCATTTGAGCTGAAGCTCAGTCTCACAAGTTATTTATTTTTCTACCAAAATTTCCGAAACAAGTGAATACTCATAAATTTATTATACCAGTTTATTGCTAGACTCTTAACATGACCAGTCCTTAAAGGGATACCCAGTTGTGGAAATAGCTTATCATGATCAATCCTTTTGTGGAGCAAGGGGTATGCTTTGCAAGTCTATGATGGCCAAAGGGGTTCAAGGTAGCTTTACTCTGTCCTTTTAGTGAAACTGGCTACTGGGCAGCAAAAAGATCTTCAATTGTGTTTCCAACATTTTGTCGAAACTGAACTTGTTGTTTTATTTTTAAAGCTCAGCCCCTTCAAAGTCTATCAGAGAAAACTGTTTGCCAAAATCCCCAATCTGAATGGAAGCAGATCCTGTAGAGTGTGGTAAGTCCATCTAACAGCACACTTAACATTCTCTAGGGCGCCGAGACTCACTACTTCCTTCTAAATTTGCCCTTTTACCTGTGCTAGTCTCTGTCCTTTCTTTTGGCAAATTGGATTCCTCAAAGGTGAAGACCTTTTAAAAATACCATCCCGGAAAAAAGGACTTTTGAACTAAGGGCATTTGGCCCTGATGACATTTTCTTCCTAATGAACAGTAGGGCCTCTGGTTAGCTTGAAGATAGCAAGTGCTTCAACTTTTTATGATAATTTGAATAAGGTACTATCACCTTAATGAGGATTTACTGCACATAGTGTTTTTCCATTTGAAAATCTGAAAGTGCACCCCCCAAAAAAAAGACATCATTAGCCTCACAGCTCCTCATGGGCAATAGTTTTCCCTAAATATCTTTAAAGGATAGATTTTTTTTGACGAGGCCACTTCATATGTGCAGTAAAAATTCCCATTAAAGTACAGGGGCCAGACAAACCAGACTCTAAAATTATGTGATTTTGAACAGAATGATTTCCTTAGGTAAGAGCAACAGAGCATCTAGTTTGCCAAGGAGTCGCAGGTGCTTTGACTAATGAGGAGCTTGGGAAAGCAGGGGCAAGGAGCAAGCCCTGGGCTTCTGTGACTTCGATGATTTGAGAGCCCTTCTCTAAGCCAGCACACATAGCCGCTGCTGCCATGTCCCATGCACTTCCAGCTCCCTGCCCACCTGCCCATTGCCTTCACCTGCTCGTCCCCGCCCCTTGCTGTGCTGGCCCTTCTGGAATGCCTGCAACGGAAGCTCTTCATGCTCACCTACTCCCCATCCATCCCTTCCAAATCCAGAACTATGAGACTCACAGGGACCTGGGGCCCAGGAAAACAGGAAGAGGTGAACCATAGGTGTGAGCAGAAATTCAAGGTACTTTTCTATGTGCCCAGCTCCAATGCAATTTATAGATGACTCCATACCTGCTTCAAATTCAACAGGTAAGGAAAAGTGCCATTTCATAATTTTGGAGGAACTAGGCACCTCATTTCTAAAAATCACTCTTTTCAATACATTATGAAGGGCTGGGGAGATAGCTCCATGGCACAACTGCCTGCCTCGCAAGTGTAAGGTTGTGAGTTTGAACCCCAGTCCTGAAAAAAAAATACATTATGAAAACACATTCAATCCCGTAGATACCATGTAACAGTTTCAGCAAAAACACACAAAAATCTTTTACCTATAAAATTATAAGCTGCCTAACATTGCCTTACTTTGTACATAATTAGCCAATTAAATGAGCTACAGTTACTTCATAAGAATTTTTCATACTACCTGAGAAATCCTTACGTGATAAAATAGGCTTTCATTCTGAGAATTAGCCAAAATTCTTTTAAAAGTGTCTGAAACACAACATTCTTCAGAGGATGAAAAGGTATACATCCTCTGATAATTTGAAATCACTAAGATAAAACACTTGGGACCATTAGACTGAAGCAGACAGTAACAATTTAACCCACTGAGCTGTCAATTTTCTCTCTCCCCTACACTCTCATGTTTTGAGGGAAAAGAATCCACTTCATATCGTCTTTTGTGTTGCATTTCTCTTGAAAACAAACCCCAGGTTGTCAGGAGAGGTTGTCATTTGCTTCTTCAAGCAGAATGTCTTTTCCTTCTAAAGCAGACAAAGAATTCAAAGACCAGTTGGCTGCTATCCAGGGGGCAAGATAAGGAGAGGAAGTACAGCCAGCCATGGCTAGAACTGTGTTCTAGGGGTTGGGACGGTGCTCTTGGTAGCTCAAAGCACCTCCAAGCTTAGGGATAAAGACACAGAAGCACAAGCACAAAAAGCAGTCCATGGTCTAAAACTTGCCCAGAAGGCAAATGTTTGCCATACATTCTTTCCAATCCTATACAGTCCCCAGAAGATGCCCAGCTTGCTTACAGCACGTTTCTGCTATAAGTGACAAAACTGGCTGAAGAAATAGGACAGATAAAATCCACTGAACCTGACCACTAACTGCCACATTACGGACTAGTTCACTGCTCTTTGATAGGTAAGAATCCTCAAGGCAAATGAAGGTTGCCAATCACAGCTAGATATTCCCATCATTGCCTCTCCAAGCCTCCATAGCTCAGAGTATACACACCAAGGGGGAACCACAGTAACTTGTACACTCATAGGAGGTTTGCCTTGTAGGGACTTCTTCCTGTGTCTAAAACATAGTCTAAAACAGAATTGGTCTTAGTTCGGTGCTCCAAACATGAGTGGCTTTCCCCCTCTTCATCTGTGTTACAACTTTTAATGTTAAAAGTTTGGTATTTTTGTCCTGTTTCAGTGATGTGAAACTTTTGTAGTGATTCTTGTAAACGTGAACTCTAACTGTGTATAAAGTGTAAGTGTTTTTGGAGATAAGGTGCTAGGTATTAGATTGTGTGTGTACGTAGATAGTGTTATTCTAAAATATTAGTATATACATGTAAAGTTAGTTAATTAAATGCATGCAGATTCTATATGCAGCCAAAACCTTGGTCACTTTCTGAAATAGAACATAGTACGATTGTATCTAAAAAAATTTTTTTTTCAAGTGTGTACTGCAAGATCTGTAAGATGGCTCAACGGTGAGCTAGCAGGAAGTGGTGCCTTTCATTCCTTAAATCCCTGGTACAGCCTATTATAGGCAGGAGCGTATTCTGGTGGCAGTTCTCCACAACGCCCCTGGCACCTGTATGCCTGTTTTCCATGGACTGAATGTACAGAATGCAAATAAAAGAAGACAATCCTTACCCCATCAAGAAGCAAGGAGCTCTGGATAGACTGTTGGAGTCCTCTTTGATGGATGAAAAGAATGCTGCACTTTCAAGACTCAGCCTTAGCCAGTTCTTGACTGTGATGTGACAGGATTTGCACTCAACAGATGCACATTGTGACTATCCCTGTCCCCACCCCCAAGAGCAGCCTGAAAGCCCAGCAAAAGGGCGTGCTAGTTTTGTCCCTTTGCTTGGTCATCTGAGGGACCACAATGGGGCATGGACGGGTGACTCCCATGACTCCTCAGGGTCATGGCTAAGGTGTTTGAGAATTCTAGTTTTAGATCAGTGATATTTGAAACTGACAAAAGAGAACTATGAGATAATTTTATTATATTTTGAGAACAAAAATATTACAATGAGAAAACTATATTATATATATACAGACCCTTATTAATCATTAAACTGCCTTTAATAACAAATTTTATGTGCTACTTTGAGACTGAGAATAGAAAAAATACACTCAGACAATCTTTACATTTTCAATTTAAACATTTCCTTTTAAAAAAAAGTATTTGTAATTTAAAAGTGCCTTTTTAAAGGATTGTGCAACTCCAATCCTGGGGCCCAGTTCCCATTGGCACAATTTATCTTCAGGTGCAAAAAAGAGGTGGACTGTATCCTCCTCCTCTCAGCAAGAAGAGAAACCCTATCATGCCCCAATCAAATCCTAGTTGTGACTCTATATTGTTACCTAGGCCAGTAACTCCAGAGACCGTGCCCCAGGCTGAGGTTTCACATACTGGATGACTTGAGTTGGATCCTTCCTAAAGCGGTTACGATGAATTTTTTTGGTTGGACAGGAATAATGGACTCCTGTTTGGACAATGCGGAGAGATCTATGTTTGTGATTTAACTAAGTATTATTTAGGAATATTTGTGTTTCTTAAATAGGTGCTGTAAATCGTTATTTGTATTCTTCAGAAACATGCTAAATAAAATTAACTTAATGTGTGTATCTGGTTACTATGCTCCTTGAGACCACAGTGAGGGAAACACATTTCCAATCCCTTTTACTTGAATAAAAAAGCAGAGCAGAAACAACTTAAGTACATTACAAGGTCAAAATGAATATATAGGCTCCCATATCATACTCCAATATAGGGATACACAGTGGGATGGAGGGGTTGGCATCAGGGAGAGAGCTTGCTAAAAGACTAACCTTGGCCTGGTCCTCTATAAACAGAAAGGATTTCAAAGTGAGGGAGGGGGTAGCAGAGAAAGAACCTGGAGTAAGATGATTATGAAGCTTTCACATAACCAGCTGCATTTCTAAGGCAACGAGATGTGAGCAGGAGGATGGGCCTTTGTTTACGATACAGCCCTGCCCCATCATGTCCACTGGGATCTAGCCCCTACCACATACTATTCTGGCTCAGGACACTTCCCTCATCATAGCCCAGCTCATCCTAACTTAGTTCCCCATACCCCCTCAGTTCTATTCGTCTTCAGCAGAGTTCAAAAACAGAAGAGCAGGAGTGTGTTCCCTGAATCTCTGGTTTCATAAAAAGTTACACACTGAACAGAGCTGTGACATACAAAGCAGTACACAAAGAGGAGATGGGCACATAAACCTAAAATTTAAGAGTCCCTAGTTCTTCCTGAGTCAAAATACTTGACTTACTAAGTAGCTCCTCTTCTGTGATTCACATCAGTAGTGGTGCAAAGAATCGCACGCTTCATACTTCCAAAGGTGGTATTCATGGGCCCAAGCTAGGAGTGTCAGGGAGTGATTCAGCCCCATTTCAATCAAAGTAAAATGCTCTTCTTCACTTTTTACTCAGAAAAGCAAGTTAAACAGCAACTTATACACACTTTCAAGATGTTCAAAGATGGTTGCCATGAGACCCCTATGTGGCTGCCCTCATTTTATTCTACAAATGTCATGTAGGCATTAACTTTTCTCTGGTGAAGAACTAAATTTGCCTCTCAAGCAAGGGACTACTATGTGTAGAAATAAATGGGCTTGGGGGCTCTGATAAAACTATCAATCAGCCAATCTTGAAGGAAAAAAAAGAGTTCCCTGAAGTTCAGTATCTCATTACTTAGTAAAGAGTATTAAGAGGGGAATGGATGAGTTCCAGTGAGCCCCAGGATAACAGCTTCCCTCTCTCATTCTGTATTATGACACTGCAGAAGACGATTGAGGATCTGAAAATTCCACACTCTATAGACATTTTCTGCCCTTCTGTAGCTATTCTTGCTTCTATGGCTGTATAGTAGGCCTCAGGCCCATTTGCCACTACCCAGAGCCCTAACCCTTGCAATCTGATAATTCTTACTCTTTGCATCTTTGTCAGGACTCAGCTCTATGACCCTTTCCCTGCTTGTTTCAATCTTCCCTCCAAGGGCAACAGGATCTCTTGGACCTTACGCGCAGAAACAAACACTCCTCAGTTTCACAGGAGCTTTGACAATGTCCAAGAATTAAAGGTTCATATAGACCCTTTACGAGTGTTTTCCCATGTGAGACTAGTACTTGTCAATAAAATCTACCACAGAGAAATGTATGATTTCATGCCTGCTCCCCACAAAACTGCAAAGTTGAAGAATATCTGCAATACAAATTTCTCACATTTTAGAAATTTTAACATCTGACTGTTATTTAGTCAAAGAAAATAAATTCAAGAAAATTGACTCAAAAGATTTGTCACCTACACACTACCACATCAATGTTGAGCATTCTCAGCCACCTAAGGATGGCAAACAGAAATAGGCTGCCAATAAACAGGGATGGGCAGGCTTAACCAAAGGGTAAGACAGCAATATCTGATAGGTCAAAACATTTATGCTAAAACAAATCTTCAAATGACTACTTAGGTACAAAGTGTAAAAGGTTGTTTAAACTTCAGCTCAAAAAATACCTATTTCACATAAGATTTATTTGATAGCAACTATTTTTCTGATGAAGCAATTAGATACTCTGAACAATACAAGAAAGAAAAAGGGAGAAAAAGGTTTTCCTATGAAGAACCAATGTATTCAACTTTAATTTTTAAAAAGAAATGTGCCTCTTTTATTCTAACTGCTCTAAATTAAGCCCCTATTTTTTTCTGAACAGCTTGGACTTAGAAGAAATCTATTTCCATTTTCTCCCATGCAGTCAATCATACAATTAAAGATTATACAATGACACTTCACGCTGATGTATCCTTGAACTGTATATAATTAGGAGCACATATATGTGCTTCGGTAGATGTTCTTAGAGATTCAAAATCAAGCATAATGTTCCAGGGGGGCATTGGAGAAATTCTTTAATCCACTTTCACAGTGATGTAGATTGTAGAAATAAACCAGAAGCAAGACAAAACTCCACTCGTCCCTGGAAGAAAATGTAAAAGATCTTTGTCAGCCAGACATAGTAATTCAAAAGTGTTTTATTGAGTACACAACACATGTCACTCTTGAGGTGGACTACTACTTTTCCACATCTTAAATCTTGTACAATATAAAATGAAAGTCATTGCACTCCAGTTTATCCTTTTCATGGCTGAATAATATTCCATTGTATAAAATACCACATCTTTCTCATCCGTTCCTTGGCTGAAAGAAAGGTCTGTATTAGTATTGTTTGGACAATCAAATGTCAGTATCTTGTACTGTGAGTAACTAATTTAAAGATAACTATATTTGGTGTATTAACTATTGATAACATACTATTATTTTATTTGCAAGTTTTATTTTATTTTTTGTCTGAAAAACAAAGTTTTATTTATTTTTTAGCCAGCTCTGCCCACACTGAGGGTGGGGCTGGCATGGCACGTGTGCTGGGGATCAAACTGCAGTCTCCCTCACCTGCCTAAGCTTGCCTAACCAGACACTTTATTTTATTTTATTTTATTTTATTTTATTTTATTTTATTTTATTTTATTTATTTGTTTGTTTGTTTATTTTGTCTTTTTGAGAAAGGGTCTCACTATGCAGTTCAGGCTGGCCTTGAGCTCACTTCTGTAGCCCAGGCTGGTCTCAAACTCACACTGTTCCTCCTGTCTCAGCCTCCCAAGTGCTGGGATGACAGGCATGCACCACCACGCCTGGCTTAATCAGGCATTTTATACCACTGAACTATCTTTCTGGTCCCTAAAGCAAAAATTTTAAAAAGAAGAAAACCATTACACTTCTTCGTTAAGCAAACAGGATAAGAATCAGTGCCAGAGGCAGTCACTTGCCAACGAATGAGAGAGTTCATCTCAGTGATGCTGCAGGTCTCTAACCAAAGCCAAAACCCAAAAATGAGTGGCTTATGGCCTCCATTTATTTTTTTTTCTCTTTAAGGCTGTAGAGTTTTATTTTGCATATTTGGTATTTTAATATTTATTTTTATTAATGAATGTTTACAATACATCATGTTTACATTCATTGTGGAGGGTTGGTACATGAGTTAAACACATCTTAGTTCGCTTTTCATCCCATTCCCTTCATCTCCCTCACCTTCTCTCCATCCCTTCGTCTCCTTTCTTCATTACAAACTGGCCCAAGGCTCATTTTAATACAACAAAATTGTATAACTTGTTTCAATTTAGAAAATGTAAGTAACCATCATCAAGGGCACCAAAGAAGGGATTCATCTCTCTATTGCATACACAAGCATCACTTAGTATCCTAAATAATAAATCAGTATTGTTAAGGTTGGAAACCATCTCTAGGGAATTACTCTAAAGAAATGGTGTCACAGGAAAAAAAATTACATAGAGAATATGATCATAATCTTATGATTTACAACATTAAATAATTTTTAAAAAACCAAGTCCTCCCCAAATAGGTGACTAAATAAACTGAGGTCTATTAAAAGAAATTCTATAGTCATCAGAATAACAAATGTAAAGATTATAAAGCAGAATGGACAATTTTTTTTTTTTTTTGGTACCAGGAATTAAATTCAGACCCTTCTATTTGCCAGTCGGGTGCTGCTGGACAATCTTTAGGGTATGATTTTAGGTTAAAAGAACCAGACTTTCAACAGCTTCCAGTCATCACACCTATGTGAGTAATGTGTAAGCATAAACATATAGATTACATAGAATGGAAGACAAAAGAAAGAAGATCTCTATCCTAGGATGATGTAATCATGAACCAATTATGTTAAATATATAGTTTCACTAATGTTCATATTATAAGAACAGTTGCGCTGTGATCTTAAGGTTCAGATGACTTAACTGAAGAAAATTCATAGGATTATATGATCTAATAGGCATACTTTGAGCCAACTCATCTAGGAAAACATCTTACCCGACATCAATGCTATAGAAAGTTTCAGGTACAATTGGTTACCTTTACCAATTTCCAAACTCAGAATACCCTGCCACTCAATATGCCATCATACTACTTCTTCTACCATACAAAGATCTTTCTCAAGAGTCAGTATTATATAATGATTAAGACTATGGGCACAGAATAAGACGCATTGACTCAGTTGGTGAATAGATACCTGTCACTGGGAAGGAGATAACATTGTGAAGCCTCAGTTCTTTCAGCTGAAATGTGATGATGACCATCTATTCTGAGTTTATGATTTTTTTAAAGAGAAAAAAATCAAAATTACAAAACAAGATAAGAAGGTAACAATGGTTAATACATTCTGTATTGTCTTAAAATTAGTCACTCACAGTACAAGATATAGACATTTAGCTCTCGACTTTAATGCCATCTTCTTAGAAACCTCTGCTCCATGAGAGCCAAGTGGAGGAAGAAGCGAATGCTCAGACTGAAGCGTAAAAGAAGAAAGACGAGACAGAGGTCCAAGTAAAATAGTTCGTACACCCATGGAGGCCAAAGGAACAGAAATAAAGAATGCTGGAGGCTGACAAGGCTGGAACAGGTTTTGGGCTGCGTGCTGTCTAGAACGTCTCAATGGATTAGAACTGCATTGCCATCTGATCGCCAAGACCACCTCA
>PVJA010049058.1:0-13928 GCA_004027025.1 Myocastor coypus
AAAAAATAAATAAAAAAAATTCACTGAAAGGTATGCGTACCTCTCAAAATACACCCTCGTGAGTCAGCTTGTTCATTATTCTTGCCATTCTTGCAAAACAGCTCTAGAAGTTCTCCTGCTGGGGGGTCCTTTGTCGTGCTGCACAGCTGCTCTGATGGTTTGAATCCACTCAAAGTGTTTGGCCTCTGACTACAGGGAACAGCCAGAGGTTTTCTACTGCAGATCTGCTGCCCAAGGTGGGTGAAGACAAAGCACAGGGCTTTCATGTGCCAGAAAGTCCGCCCTTCTCACAGCAAATTTTCTGCACACATTTTTTTTTTCACACAGTCTAATAAGCTCTTCCAGTATCTACAGTTTTCACCTGCAGTGCTCCTGAGCACAAGCTCAGCTTGCACAATGCCGTCAAAGTCAAACAACAATGAAGATCACCTTGGTGATGCATTGCTATTGTTGTGCTTTATTTCACATGATGAAAAGTAGATGATTTCTGTTGAGAACTCTGAACCTTGCTCTCAGGATCAGAGCCACAGACCGCAGCTTCTCCTGTGATGATATTTCTGACATACCTGAAATCTCAAGTGGCATGATCATGGGACTACAGTGAAATTTGGTGTCCGTGATCCATAAGCTAAGGCACACGTAGGAACTATAGCTTGCAACTGGCTGCTCTGAACAAGGTGAAATCTGTTACATAGCTACCAAGGTCCTACACACCACCTCTTACATCAAAGGGCCTTGTACTTTTGTGGAGTGGCAGCAGCAGTGACATTTATCCTATTTTTATCACGTCGTATAAGTGCACGGAGAGAAAGCAATCAGCGGTGGGTGTGGGAGCAGTGACAGGCTAGAAGGACTGTCCTGGGAAGGGACATTGAACTGAGAACTCCAGGTGGGGAGGCAAGGTAGTGTGACTAACAGCAGTCGGAAGCCTTTGAAGCTTTAGATTTTTTTTCTGTCAGGGGAGGGACGATTGAGACAAATATTTTAAAAAATATTTTAGTTTGGTCACAGGTTAGAGCCTAACATGGGAGAGGCTAAAGGCGACAGCGAACGCCAGTTAGAAGGGATGATTTCAGCTTGGAAGAGGACCTGAGGAGGGAGCTCCGTGGTAGATGGGAGGGCAGTGGGAAAGAGAACAATCTCGTACATTTCTAAGCATTTGACATAGACAATTAAAGGGCTATTGATGCATTGGTTGAGATTTAGGCCACCGATAGTGGATGGATAACTTCTAGATTGCTTGTTTCCCTTTAAAATGCTTCATAGTAACATTTACTTAACACTGATACCACCTGTCACAGACTAGAGTTGTAGTTTTGGTGTATTACAATTCGATTACTAACTTTCTTCTTCAGTGGTTTATAAACTTTATCCTACTGGCTTGACACCTACTCAGACACATAATAGACCTGTTTTTAAATTATTTTATTTATTTATTTATTTTTGTACTAGGGATTGAAGTTAGGACCTTGCACATGCCAGGCAGGCATTTATGCCACTGAGCAGTCTCTCTAGCTCTTAGACTTTAGAAATTGTGGTAAGTGAGTGAGTGGTTGTGTTGCCCTTGGATACAGGATGTCCCAGAACCTCCAGTTGGCTGTTGGATTTGGATTTGACTGTAGATAGCAGGACACTGGGCTGCTGTTATGAACTTTCAATGTAGCACAAAAGGACAAAGATCTTTACTACTGTGAAGGGTTATGATCTACCTCATATGGTGTTTTTAATTCATATAAGAATGAAGGCAGCTGTGCATCACTTGTGCTGATTTTCCAGGGGTGTCTAACACAGCATTCTCCTAAGGCCTGGGGTTCTGTTCGGTTTGCATTTGGATCATGAATGAAGTGCTGTTCTTTCATGTGAATTGGAACATGCAGAAAGTAGTGTTTGAAAACAGCACTGAAAGAAGTCAAAGATTTCAATGTAAGTATACCGATAGTAATCAAGTATCTAGGATTACAGAATTGCAGTTTGGAGTTTTAAAAGAAGTTAAGCTTATGCTTCATCTGGTCTATAATATGCAGTGTCACTCATTTTTATACTTGTGAATAGCTGTGAGGTTTTTCAGTGTAGTAAGGAGACAGGAAAGACAGGAGAGGCCTTCATTGAAGACACAGAGAAGAACATAGGAAAGGAGAAATGGAGAGCTTCCAAGGGTCTGGCCAAAGCCACACAGGGTCAGGGTGGAGGCACAAATTTATAGTTTGTTTGTTTGTTTATTTTAGGGCTGGTGCAGCATGTGGTTCTGGGGATGGAGCTGTGGTTCCTGCAGTTGCCTAAGCTTTGCTAGTCAGGCACTTAAGGCTGCTGAACCATCTCGTCCGCCTCCAAATTTACAGTTTAAGAGCTATTGCCAGCTGAAACTAATGGTAAAAGGATTCACATACACATGAGGTATCAGGAAAAATGTCTCCAGAACATTGTTACTTGAAGGAGTACAACATTAAGTATAGCTTGCCACCTCAAATTACACTAAAACCATAAGAAATTTCAAAAGTAAGATAAACACGCTTTAATTAATCACAACATGCTCTACAAGGGGTCAATGATCTGATTAATAACAAATACCACTTGTAACTACTAGGTCTACTGATGAAGAAGATGAGGATAGTTGTTTGTTTTACCTATGCAAAAGCAAAACTAACAAAGATATTCTGCTTGTATCGTGAAGCATATTTGTGGTGAGACCTGGTCAGAGCATGAGACACCAAAGTCTGCTTCTGCAGCTCCGGGCTATTTTCGCCCCTGTTGTCACCTCTGACGGTCACAACAATGAACGTCATTCCGGTGACAGCTCATTTTCTTCAAAGCTAAAGGATTTTGCTAATCATTTGAAATTCGTGATTTCAATACTCCCCAAAATATAAGTGGGCATTATTATTTTCTCTTATTATTTCCCTGAAAAAATAGAGGTTTAAGAATTGAATGAAGTTGCCCAAGACTGTGCACCTAGTGAGTGAGCAGAGGGAGCTCTCAGGTCTGTGGTACAAGAAAGCCATTGTTCATAGGTCTATCTGCCTTCTGGCTGAGTACTTAGGTTTCTTTGTGGTTTAAACATCAATCTAAAATTAAATTTATAGCCGGGTGTGGTGGCTCATGCCTGTAATCCCAGCACTAGGGAGGCTGAGGCAGGAGGATCGGTGCGAGTTTGAGACCAGCCTGGGCTACAACAGTGAGCTCAAGGCCAGCCTCAACTGCATAGTGAGACCCTGTCTCAAAAAGACAAAAAAAAATTATAAAAATTCTACCTACAAAATAAACTTAGGACCCACTGTCACCTAGCCAGGGTTCAGATGGCTCACAAGGTCTGTCCAACAATAGCCACTTATATTTCTCTGAGGTTTAACCACAGTTGTCCGATGTCTAGCAGCTCTGGTTTGTCTAAGGTGAGCACTAGAGATCTTCTTAATTCTGCTACGTGAATCTTTAAAAACCTATTATTGTTTTCGGAAGGCTTTCATCCATCACCCCTCGTGATAAATCTCTTAACAAGGATTTTGCTCCTCTTTTCACTTTCAGATTCCCTCATCCTCCATAAATTTCTCAGTGAAGCCACAATTAATCTTGAATAGCACATTAACCTTGTTCATATCAAAGTAACTCTGCAGGTTTTACAGTTCTACACGTGATCAGAGACAGCTACCCCACCCTTGTGAGTCCCTTCCCACCATGGCAGAAGGGTAAAGAGGAGCTTTCTGATCTCTCCTTCCATTCATCTCTGGTTCACAGCCAGATTCGGGTGTGGAGGCAGCTCTGCTTGCCTCTGAGCTTTTAAACAGCGTTGGCTGATCTGTCAGCATTATTTTCTCTTATATACTTTTCATCTGATAAAAATCTCTGCACTATTCCATTTTCTTAAGTGTCATCACTCTATAAATTAGCTGCAATTAAAGATTGAAAACTCAAACTATACAGAAAATTTAAACCTCTTATTTAATTGACTTAAAAAAAGTCTCTCAAGGTCTAAGGGACAGGATTTTTCTTTAGAAAACATTCACTTTTTTCATGCAGAAATTCTGCAGGCTCATGACAGCTCTGCCTCCAAAAGTACGAGGTCGATTATTTCACCTAGTTTCCACTGGAACCCCTGCACAAGCATCGCTAGCTGGTGGCCGTCTGCTGTATGCAAAGACAGCCCCCTCCTCAGCGTCAGAACTAAAAGGCTTCACACAGTGCAATTGGAGAGTGTCAGGAGCACTGCTATTCCCAGTTCAGTTTTTCTCTTCCTCATCTGCCATGAAGCAAGAAATTCCAACTAATATTTCAAGTTGAGGCATTAAACACATTCTAGAACTATGGGCTACCCACCTGAAGGGAGTCACCTTTCCAGGCATTAATGACTATGAATGTCAACGGAGGATTATCTGTGAGTCACTTTAATGACTCAAGAAAGACAAGAAAGAAATAGTAGGAAGTGAAAGCATGAATTCAGGTGTGACAGTATCAGGAAAGTTGTATATCTGCTGGTTTGACATCTAGAGGGAAGTTTTGGAAGGGTGGGATGTTCCAGGAAGTCGGACAAGGTTCTCGACATAAGTGAGTGGGTGCAGGAGGAGTTCTTGGGAGCTGAAGTGGACAGAGAGGCCGGGAAGATGCTGGAGTGCATATGTCTACTTTCCAGTTTCGTCAGAGGCTCAAACTTCTTTTAAAGTGCACAGTTAGACACTACTATTTGCTTTCCCTCTTTTTCTATCAAGAAATCCTAGCAAGTGATGAAGAGATCATTGCAGTATTGGATGAAATTGGCCTTGCACTGTGCATCTTTCCCGAGACCACAATAGTGGATACGGACTAAGTCAGAAATTTTAATGTTTCCTTCTGAAGAGCAGCACTGAGCAGACTCTTTTGATTTCTTTAGCTTATTTTGCTAGGATAAAGTCTCATAACGAGTAGTTAGATGAAAAGAAAAGGAACTGATGGTGCTGAAAAGAGCTTCTGAAACACCACTGAACATCTAATCATGAAATCATCAAATAGAGAAAAATCTGGAAGGTGAAAGAAGAACTGAATTTGCTATTGTGGCTCGTGTGTAGTTGTCTCCTGGACACCAAAGTCTCACGTAGTCATGGGACAGCTTCTAGAGCTTCTGATTAATTTACTTTTATTTTAGGGAAGGGCCTACAGGGTGTTCAGGATCTCACTACTAGATTGAACTCATAGTGGTCCACCTGTTTACAGCCTCCAAAGAGCTGAGATTACAGGTGTGCACCATCATGCCCATTCTCAATTGCTGTCTCAGGGCACCCCAGTGGGTGGGGCCAGCCTGTCAAGCCCAGGAATGGAGACCTTGTCCGCTGTGCCTCCTGCAGGTGCTTTAATCCGCTGAGCTATTTGGCTAGCCCTCATTTCTTAAAAAGTACAAAATAGTGATAGAAAAAACGCGTTAGAAATGATATAACATTTCACTAAACAAAGTGATAGGAATTAAGCTATGGTTGCTGTATTATATGATGCTATGGTCAAAACAGTTGTTCAGATTACCAGATATAAATGTACAAGATTCTTTTAAAGAAAAACAAAACAAAACAAAGAAGTTATAAGAAATTCAAAAGAGGAAAATAGCAGAATAAAAAGGTAAAAAGTTTAAGCATTAACTGCTCCTTTTAAAAGACCAACAGAGGGGCCCAGTGGGATGGCTCAGGGTCTAAAGTGCCTGCTTGGGAAAGCTTAGGTGGCTTCAGGGACCACGGTTCGATCCCCGGCACCACGTACTGCGCCAGCCCTGCCCTCAGGGCAGGCTGAGCCGGCCATAAAAATGAGTGAATAAACAAACAAAGATTCTTTAAAAAAAAAAAAAAAAAATAAATAAATAAAAGACCAACAGAAATCAACAATACAGTTATGCCAACTATTCTGCATGTATATCTAAGTATATCTTTTTTCTTCTTTCATTTGTTCTTTTCCTCATCCAAGACTTTCCATCCCAATGAACAATTTCTTTCTTTCTCAAAGTATGTGTTGTAAATTTTAGATTTTAACTACTCTTTCAGATTTTCACACTAGGGGAGTAATAGGATGTTTACATATGTGGATCTGATTTATTTCACTTGCCAATCTAGTCTCTAGCTGTATCCGTTCATTTACAAAAGGCTCAAATTTTTCATTTTTTATAAATGAATAATACCTTGCTGTGTAAAAATCCATGTATGTTTTTGAGACAGGGTCTCACTATGCAGTTCAGGCTGGCCTTGAGCTCACTTTTGTAACCCAAGCTGGCCTTGAACTCTCACTTATCCTCCTGTGTCAGCCTTCCAAGTGCTGGGATTACAGGCAAGCAACACCACTCCCAACTGAAAACTGTATATTTATTTATCCATTCCTCAGTGGATGGGCATTTGGGTTGTTTCCAAGATTCAGCTATGGTAAATTGTGCTGCTATAAACATGGGTGCACATATATCACTGCGATATGATGTTGAACATTTTTCATATATTTATTTGTCATTTGTACCTTTTAATATACATTTGCGAAGTGTATATTCATCTCAGATGCCCACTGTTGAATTGGGTCGTTAAATTTTGAAGGCTTGATTTTTAAAAATTCTTTATATGTTCTAGGTAGGAGTCCTTTGTCTGGAAGCCAGGTTATTATAATTGTTACCCACTTGGTGGGTTTTCTTTGTACTCTGTTGGTGACTTCTTTTGACACGAAGAAACTTTTTTTTCTTTTTTAAATGAGATCATGATTGTTGATTCTTTGAAGTATTGCCCATGCAGTTTATTTTTGTTCGTGAATTCCTTGTGTACCTGTGTGTCCTTAAGGTTTCTACTTACTTTCTTTTCCAGAGGACTTAGTGTTTCTGTATTAATATTTAAATCTTTGATGTGGGAGTTTGGTGCACGATGACAGGCATGGGACTAAAAGAGATTATCTTTCTTTTGGTTCGCATGTTTGTTTCTTTTGTCAAAGATAAGGTGGCTGAGGGCATTCGTAGTTGTATCTGCATCGCTGGCTCTGTTCTGTCGATCCTCAGGTCTGTTTTTATGCCAGTACCGTGCTGGTTTTACCACAGTACCTTTCCAGTATAATTTCAAGTCAGGGACTGTGATGTTTCCTGCCTCTCCTTGTTACCCAGGATTATTTTTACTACTCTAGGTCTCTTCTGGTTACAAATGAATTTTAGATTTTTTTTTATAGATCTGTGAAGTTCACTAGTGGTATTCTAAATGGGACCGCATTGACTTTATAACAATTTTGGGAGTGTGTCCATTTTTACAGTGTTGGTTCTTCCTATCCAGGAGTGTACTAGTTGATATATTGTGTCAACTTCAGAAGTTTACAAGTTTAATTAAGTGATGTAGCAGAGAGCTAGGATTCGTACTTTGTGAGTTCTACACCCGCAGCCCCAGGGGAGCTTGTTTGTAATACAAGGAGGGGAGAGAACCCCTCAGAGTGAACCTCTTGTTTTCAGCCTTCCATGCCCTGGGATTGGAGGAGTGTACCACACACCCACTCTCATTTGCCACCTCAGCATGCCCCAGGGGTGGGGCCTGCATGGCATCGCAGGGATCGAATCCTGGTTGCTGCACATGCCTAAGCATATGCTTTAGTCCACTGAGCTAGTTGGCCAGCTGTCTTTCTCTTGTCTAACTGCTCTGGCTAATGTTTCCAGAACTACACTGAATAGGACTGGGAACAGTGGGCATCTTTGTCTTGCTCTTGATTTTAAAGCAAAGGTTTTCAATGTTTGTCCATTGAGTATGATGTTGGCTGTTGGTTTGTTGTAGATGATTTTTATCAGGTTGATGTGTAGGCCATGTATTCCAACTTTCTGTAGGGCTTTTTATCATGAATGAGTGTTGGACTTTGTCAAAAGCTTTTTCTGTACCTATTGAGATGATCATGTGATCTTCACTCTGTTGATGGGATGTATTCCTGTTATGGTTTTGCATATATGCAGCCATTCCTGCATTCCTGTGATGAGCCCCACTTGGTCACAATTTTTAATCTTCTTGATACTTTTCTGCATTCTGTTTGGTAATGCTTCACTGAGGATTTTTCCAGCTACGTTCATGAGGGAGCTTGAGTCGTTTTCTATTTTTGGTATCAGAGTAATACTTGCCTCCCTGGATGAGTTTGAGAGAACCACTTCTCTTTCAACTTCATTGAACATTGTGAGAAGAGTTGGCATTAGTTTCTCTGTAAATTTCTTGTAGAATTCAGCTGCAAATCCATCAGGACCAGGACTTTTCTTTGTTGGTAGGTTTTTGATTACACTTTCAATTTCATTGACTAATATTGGGTTATTCAAAATTTTATATCTTCTTGATTCAGCTTTCATAGTACATGCACATCTAGGAATCTCTCCATTTCTTCTGTATTTTGCATTCTGTGAAAGTAAAGATTTTGGAAATAAGTATTGATAGTCTTTTCAGTTTGTATAGGGTCTATAGTAATTTTAAGCTTTTGATTTCTCATTGCATGAATTCGAATTTCTTCAGTTGTTCTTTGTCACGAAAGTGTCTTATCTCTCCATTCAGTTTCATGGGTTGTTTTGCAGAATACACCAGTCTGGATTGAAAGTTATTTTCTTTCGGGACCTCAAATATCTCACTCCAAGCTCATCTTGATTTGGTGGTCTGTGTTGAGAAATCTGCCGTGATTCCAATGAGCTTTCCATCTTAGGTAAGTTGTTTCTTCTCTCTAAAAGCTTTTAATGTTCTGCTCTTTTGCTCAATTTTTGGGATCTTAATAATTATGTGTCAGGGTGACAATTTATTTTGATTGTGGCTAGCTGTACTTTTATATGCTTCAGTTGCCTATAAATTTCCGAAGTTGGAAAACTTTCTGCTAGTACTTCTGGAAACACTCTTTTTTATGTCTTTTGTGTTATCTCCAGCTGTTTTATTGACACCTGTTAGTCTTTATTTTTCTTTGTATCATCTTGCAGCCTTTGCTATTTTCTAGTTTCTCTTTATTCTTAAAAAATTTATTTATTTATTTATTTATTTATCTGTTAGAGGGTCTCTGTGCAGCTTGCACTTGTAGTGATCATCTTGCCTCAGCCTCCCCAGGGCTGGAATTACAGGCATTCACTACCAGGCCCAGTGTTGGTGGTCACACTGCAGTCCTGGGGTGGTATTGAGGATGGAACCTGGGTCCTTGAGCTTTCCAGGCAGCCACTCACATCACTGAGCTATCTCTCCAGCTTTTTCATTATTTTAAAGAGCTGTTTCCTTTCATGTTCACTAATTCAAATGCTGTCTTCAAGTCTGATATTTTCTCTGTTTCATTGAAGCTGTTTCTCTAGCTTTGAATGGAATTCCTAATGTCCTGGATATCTGTTTGAATCTGTTTTATGCATCCCAATTCTTTCCTGCATCGTTTATTCAATGCTTCCATCACTTTCTTCTTCTATCTTTCATCTGTGTCTTCCTCAGATGTGTTGAGCCATTCTTTTATGACTGTTGTTTTTTACTTTTTCTCTTGAGAAATTATTTCTGATCTGCTTTCCTCCATAGCCTGAGGGAGTTGTTTCTTTACTTCAGTTACTATGATTTCAGAAATTTCAGGCATGTGGCTTCCAAGTTCTTCTATACCCTTGTCTCCTGGGCTTTTCTTGTTTGGGCTAGAGGTCTGAGATTGCTTTTCATTGCTTCCTTTTGTCATTTTTTGCAGTGATGGTAGGTGCGCAGAGGGCAGGCCAGCAAGGCTCTCAGGAGAGGGGGAGGGCAGGATAGTCTTAGCAAAGCTCCTGCTGTATGGGTTCAAGGTGGTTTCTATCTCATTAGGGAGAGGGGGGGCAAGCCACAGTTCAAGAAGGATTCGATGAAGATGAGTGCATGCTGAAGCTGTGCAAGGTTCCCTCAGTGGTGGACTGACACAGGGTAGTGCTCCTGCAGGTTCCTGAGGTAGTCATGTTTCCCTGGTGGTCTTCAAGTTGAGGCCAGGTGGCTGGGCTCAACAGAACTTTGGTAGCAATGTTGGATAGGGATCCAGGTTAGGGCTGCAGAGTCCCCCTGCTATTCCTCAGGGCAAGGATGGGCAATCAGGCTTAGTAGAACTTCAGTGGGAAACTTTCACTGGAATGGCTTGGGGGCAGGGCTAAGGCTGCTGGTTGTCCCTAGTAGTCTTCAGGCTGGGGTGACAGGACTCAGAGGGACTCTAGTGGAAAGCTCTGATTAATCCTTGATCCCATTTGGGATTATGGGTGTGAGCATGACACCCTCAGTGGGGCAGAGAGCCTGTACGCAGTACAAGGAAGAGAGAGAGGACTGCCTCTCCGGCTGCCTTTGCTCTTCCTTTTTGCTCTTTTGTTCTGCTTTCTGCTGCCCTGAACTGCTGCTCTCTGCCGTGTGCCACTCTGCCTTGGAGTGAGCTGAGTATGGACTGCAACCTCCACTAACTGTGAGCTAAATAAAGCTTTTCTTGTCTAAGTTTGCGTGTCAGGTATTTTGCCCCATCAATGAGAGAAAGGTAACTGAGAGATAAGCCAAGTACAAGAACCCAATCACCTCAGTGCGTGTGGATATACGTCATAAGTCATAAGCACAAGCTTGATTAATACTATCAGCAAGATAAAAATGAGGATAGAGGACCTGAAGGAGGAGAAAGAACGATGGGAGGGGAGAAAAACGGGATTTAAAAGAGTTAAGGTGTATATGTACCTGGACCCACACCCCAAGGCGATTGTCAAGTGCATGTTCTGTGAACTTGTTCTACTGAAAGCAAGAATATCACACTAATGACCTCACGCTGATCACTGGTTCATGAAAGGGCAGCCATTAGAAAGGGCAAATGATCGAACATGGAGCCATAAAGTTGGAACAGAAAGACGTGTCTTGAAAATTACATGAAAATTTGGAAGATATTGCTATGGAAAAAATAAATTAGCAAGGCAAACATCCCCGAAGATGATAATATGTGGAAAAGCCAAGGGCAGCAATGCTCTTTCTGGGGATTACAAACTTGGTGGTCTCCAAGGCCATTAAGGAAAAGAAACGAATGTGCCGTGGCATAAGAGGGTGGAGGACTTTGGATAACCTACGATAAATCGATACCGACAGAAAATCCTAAAAGAAAAATATTAGAGGTTATAATTATGTCTTTCAAGGAAGTTAATTGAAACTTCACTATAAAGTAATTGCTTTGAAAGGGAAAAGTGTCTGTAAAGAACAAATCTTGGGATGAGGCTTATTTCCAAAGGCCCTGTTACTATGGTATTTGTGAGTTTCTTTGACTATTTCAGGATTTTTCTAGGGTTCTGAGGTACAGGGGATATAATTAAAATAGACCTTGGAATATTTTTATAGTGTTATGGGAAACGAGGAAATAAAACATGATTCAGAGAAAATAGGAGAGGAGAAAGAAATAGACACATACAAAAAATAAAAGTTAAAAAGGATGGAGAGAGAGAGAGAGAGAGAGAGAGAGAGAGAGAGAGAGAGAGAGAGAGAGAGAGAGAGAAAATGGAAAAGATAAAAGAAATACCCAGAGGAAAACAAACTTAAGGCTTTGAAACTTTCATGAGCTGGATCACACTGGAACAGTTCCTTTATAATGTTTATTGCTTTTATTTTGCCACAAAATTTTATTAGTAAGCTCATCTCATAGGCAATAAAACAGAAGCAGAGAGCTTGGTGTTGCATAGATCAGAGAACCTGGGGTATGTCCGGTTGAGACCGTTCCTTGTGTCTCAAACAACTATACTTGGCATCAGGTTTCATAGATGTGGGTTGTGTGAATTTGGATTCGGTCTTTCTCACCTGCCAGCTGTGAGGCTAAGTTAAGCCACGCATTTGCTTGTTTGTTCGTTTTCATTAAGTGTCATGCTCCAGTGGCTTTTTGAATGCTTTGGATAAAGTAATAGCTGAAGCAGAACAGAATGCTGCCTCCACAGACGGCGCAGCAACCTCAGGCAAGTCAGCGCACATTCTGGTGCGTTTGTTCCATCGCTTCTTAAATAAGATGTACAATAATATCGCATATGAGTCGCATTCCAGATCCGAACTTGACCGTCACCACCTGTGATGTGCTTTAGAAGTAGCGTTCTCCTCGGATCACCTGCAACATGCTTGGCTCACAGCGGTGCTCAGTGACTCCTACGTAAGACCCGCGCATGGAAGAGAGGGAAGGTGCTGAGAGGGGACAAGACACCTGGTGGGAAGCATGCCCAGGGACACTCTGCAGTGACCCTGTGTTATGGTTTATGTCTAGTTGTCCCGCCAAAGCCTCATGGAGTCACTGGGCGGGGACTTCTAGAGTTTGAGACTTGATCCATGATCCCTGGGATTATAGGTTTTAGTACTGATGGGATTATGGGTGGAAGTACTTCTGGGATTATGGGTGTAGCCTAGGGCGGGAGCTAAGGCGGAGAGCCTGAATGTAATATAAAGAGAGACAGAGAGACAGACTGGAACTCTAGCTGTTGCTGTTGCTCTGCTGCAGTGTTGGCTGGCTACCTCTGCCACCATTTTGTTGCTGTTCCACCGCCATGAACTGGATGCTCTCCACCCTGCTCCACTCAGCCTTGGGCCAGCAGAATATGGACTGAAGCCTCTACGAACTGTGAGCTAAATAAACCTTTCCTTCCTTCATTTTGAGTGTTGGGTATTTGTCCCAGCAATGAGCAAAAAGTAACTAAGACACCCTGGTTACAGACAACTGGTTACATTTTAAGACAGAAGCAGAGCCGACTGTGGCTAGAGATGAACGTGTTTTAGCTCAGTCCCAGGAAACATATTACATGGAAAAGGCAAAGCTATCACCAAGCCCTTCCAGGGTAATTAATGCTGTCTGGGGTGCGGGTGGTGGAGCTGAGGCGCGGCTCAGCGAGCCAGCAGCCTAGGCTCTGACGAGGCTATTCACACTCGTGGGTCTAAGCGTGGCAATGCTAGGATGGATGTCCTATTTCATTCCCAATTTCCCTGGCAGTTTTCTGCTTTCTCTGCCTTTCAAGAAATGAAAATGTCATTCTGGAGTTAATGTTCATAAATGCCAAGTGGTGCTAATATAAAATCAAGCTTCGGGCCTATATTTTGTACTTAGCATTCTTGCTGTCAGAGTTGCTATCTAATGCTCCCTTCGTGAAGTCATGAGACTTTTTCTTTGGGAGTGTGTGATTGATTCCTTGTGCAATACTGGAATTATAGATGGTTGAGTGCCAGACGTGTCCACTGATTGGGTGGGGGCTATCCTCATCCTGGCAGCCTGGGTACAACATAGGGGACAGCAGGAGGCTTGTCTCGTGCTCCCATGTGCCACCATCATCGGCTGCCCTGTGCCGTATGCTCCTCTGCCTTGGAACCAGCTGTTCGTGGACTGAAACCTCCAGGCACTGTGAGCTAAGTAAACCTTGCCACCTTTAACTCTGGAGTCAGTATTTTGTCTTAGCACTGAGAGAAAAGTCACTAAGATGCTTACCATGGCGGTATATTACCTCCTGTGTCCTTTAAGTATTTCTAGTTCATTCCGCAGAACTGATGTTCAGTATTCATTTCTCTTTTTTGGAAGGAGCCAATGGACGTTTGACACTTGGGGCATTCAAACTTCCCACATTTTCTGAAGACACAAACTCGATCTCAGGTACACACACGTACAAACACACATGTACCCATGATGCAAAGCAATGTGCAGCCGCACAGCAGGAGACTGAGATACTTCTGTGTCAGCATTGGCTTTGCCACCCCCAGGACCAGCAGTAAGCGGGCTGCCCTCTGGCCAGGGGCTAACACGTCGCTGCATGTTTGCCCAGTAGTGCTTACACTGACCTAGACCTTTTCCTGGTAAGAGCTGAGCTAAAAGGTGCATGAGTAGTAGTTGGGTACCATCTGCTGAGTGATGAGAAAACATGCCCCACTTGCTGGGTCGGCCAATAGTTCTAGGTTATCATGCCAGAAAGTCTGCTGAGCAAATGTAAAGTAAAGGAACCAAGGGAGAAAACAGAGTGGCAGTTCTCATGATTCCAAATGAGCTGTTCTTCTCTTTCG
>PVJA010049059.1:0-13923 GCA_004027025.1 Myocastor coypus
CCTGTCTGGGCTGCAGGGACCACTCACAAAGGGTCTCAGGAGGAAGTAGGGCTGGGTCTCCTGACCCTCCTCTTTCAAATGGGGGAAACTGAGAACTAGTGGGATGAGCAAGCTGGTAGACAAGCTGGTAGACAAGGCTCTGATTCTCCACCAAGTGCCTCTGGTGTTGCACCTGGCTACCGCAGCAACATTTCAGGATGCTGCAGGCCAGAGAGGGTGATGGGTCTCTGGAGGTTGGCAGGCAGCTACGCCCAGGACACTGTGGCTGCCAGGAAGCCAGAAGCAGTTTCCCAGTGTGAATATTGCTCTTCACAGCCCATTAGCACATTCCCACATTACAGCCAGAGGACCCACTGTGGCTCTGCCTTGCACGGCCTGCAGGGAGCTAGGTGAGGCCTCTCACCCTCTCTACTCTGACCTGTGCGCTCTGGGGCCTGGTTGCTCAGTCCTGGGGCGCAGTGTTTCCCCTCCTCCCCTGGCCCCCACACAGCTCCCTGGCTCACTTCTTGCCTGAGCTTGGCAGACAAGGTCCATTTTGTTTCTGATGATGCTGGCATCCTCGTCCTTTGTATGCGATGGTGCCTATGCTAGGCTTTGCTTCTTGGGCCTTCACTATACTCCAGGGACTGCGCTCACTGCCACCTTTATTGTCCCTTGAATCACTGAAGCAGCCACACAGGTTGGGTACACTTATTGTCCACATTTGGTGGGCCAGCACAAGCAGTCAGAGCCGAAACAACTTACTTGTGAGTGCTGAGGGCCAATTTGAACTCTAACTGGGCTGGTCCAACAGTGCCTCTCTCCCTGCCTTAGACCCTGTGCTGACATGGGAGGCATTGCCACTTATGGCTGCTTAGGGGAAATCAAACTGAAATTCCATTCCACAGTTCCACTGGCTACAGGCCAAGTGCCCTGTAGCCATGCTCCCTAGCTGCCACCATGCTGAATGACACAAGATATGTCCAATAGAAAGTTCTCTTACACTGTGTTGGACTGGACTACAGCGTTGGAATTAGAGACTTTTATACACTGGAGCCTCATTCCCACCCCACCTTCAACGTTGCTATGGAGAAACTGAGGCCCAGATGGAAGCCCTGGGATCCTGCCCCTCCAATCCGTTTGCCTGTCTCTCACATACCTCCATTCTGGGGCCCTCTTGCTCATGTGGGGACACACTTCCTGTCCCAGGTGAGATGAGCCTGTTTGTCACAGGCACAGCCTCATGGTATCACACACCCAAGGGTCTGGCCCCTGCCTTATGCTTCCAGAAGCATACCCATGCTTCCCCTGTGTTCAGGATACTCCCTGTCCTCCAAGCCCAGGAGGGCCTTTGCAGGGCCCCTCACAGAGAGTCCTCATCCTTAGACCTTGCCCCTTCTCGGGGCACTCCTTCCCTGTACCTCTGCCCATCCCCCCCTCAGCCTCCTCGTCCCCCACCCTGCTCCGAGCTGTTCCCCAACTCTTGCCCGCCCATCCACCTGCTGGCCACCTGCTCAGCGCAGATCACGGGACAGTGGGCCAGCTCTTCGGTTTGCCAGGGCTGCTGGGCTGTGGCCACTAGCACGCACAGGACAAGAATACAGAAATGTGCTTTTTAAAAACAAAGGATGAAAAGAGAAGAGGGGAGGGCCGCAGACTTGCTGCTCTTATGCACCATTTTGCTCCATGACTCTCCTCTGCACTTGTTCCCTGTCCCTGCTGCAGGAGGGAGCCTTGCTGGAGTCCTGAGACCACATGGGCAGAAGGAGGGGCTCCCTGGGCCAACCCTTCCTCACCTCATGCCCTGCTGTGCCCTGTACTGTGTGCAGGGTCCTGAGCTGTGTGTTCCCTTGTCTCCCAGTGAATGCAGGCAGCAGGTGAAGATAGAAGGATGAAGCACCAAGTTTAGCCATGTGTAGTGGGTTTGAATGATGACTGCAGATCTTTGTGCCCACAGGGCACTGGCTCTTGACAACTACATGCTCCAGGCTACAGTGGAGTCAGGAGAAAAGTTTGACTGACAAGAGTTGTCTTTATAGGTTCACCAGGATTTACCTGTTTGCTTCAGGCCTCAGTGTCTCTTTGTTAAACACTCAGAATTCAGCATTCACAGAACTGTAGAGTGGGCAGCTCAAGGAGGAGCCCAAGGAGGGGCAGAACTGAGAAGTGCGCCCTGCTTGGCACCTGGTGAAGGTGGGGCATGACTGCCAGGGCACCAATTGCTCGCTCCTAACCTGTGCACAAGGATGTCCTTCAGGGGCTCAGTAGTACCTAGGCAGCACCCTGCCCATGGCCTGGTTCCCTGGTTAGGGACCTCTAATGTGTGCTAAAGCTTGACAGCTTACGAGAAACAGTAGAACAAGTGTGGCTTCTCTGGTTTCAAAGACACTGCTCTTGGCCCCAGCTCCTGGGGACAAAGCCAGTCCGTAGGACCTGCTGGTCCCCAGCACAGAGTCCATGTGAAGACTTCCACCAGCGCCAGTACCAAGGGGGCTGAGAGATGTAGCAGGCATCCCCAAAGGCAGACAGGGCAGAGCTGGGCAGATCGGGAATCACCTGCAGAAGGGATTGAATGCAAAACATAGATTGTGGGGACCTATGCCCGGGGGTTTTGATTAGTAGGTCTGGGTAAGGCCTTGGAATCTCTGTTTTAAAACTCCCCCAGGCAGTTCTGTAGCAGCCAGTTTGATTTTTATTTTATTTTGTATTTAGTACAGGGTCTACAGGGTCTCACTACACAGATCGGACCCCTAGTGATCCTCCTGTTTTCAGCCTCCCAAGGGCTGGAATTACAGGTGTGTGCCACCACAACCAGTCTCCGTGGCCATCTCAGAACCCCAGGAGTGGAGCCAGTCAGGATCAAAGCCCGGTCCCTGTGTCTGCCTAAGCAGGTGCTTTAATCCACTGAACTATCTGGCCAGCCCTATAACAGCCAGTTTGATGACCACTGATCCAACGTCTTTACCTAGATCAGTTTTATTTTTCTTGTAGAGAAATTATACCCCCCCCCCTCTACGCACCCAACACGTGGACCAAACCCCAGCTCTGGGCCTGCCATTGGCAAAATGCTGGTTAGTGAAACAAGGCCCAGCCCTGTCCTGAGGAACTTGCAGCCTCCTCCTCCCTACATCTTCTCAGAGGGGTGCTCAGATCCCTTCTAGATGTGACCAATTCAATGTTTTCTGTCCCCCTAGGGCTCTGGAGAATCATGGCCTCCAAATGGCAGTGCCCATTCCCTGTCTGTGCCAAGTGGCACAGCTGTGTCCCCCTCTGCCTTGTCCCTGTTACCCCTCACTAAAAATCCACTCTCCTGCCCTATTCCAGTTCTTCTCTCTGTTGCTTAAATATACCTTCTTCAGGTAACATGCCCTGGGCCCTGTTGGTACCTGGACGGTGGATCCTTGGCAGTAACAACCTTGGGCTGGATGGAGGTTGTGATATTTTGTCTTATGCCAGGTTCTTGACACAGAGCTCTTAAAACCTCTGTAATCTCCTAAGTGGTTAAGGCTGCCTGGAATAGCTTTTGTTCCAGTATTTGGTTGGTGCCTCTAGTTCCTGACACAGAGCCCCTAATTCCCTTGGAGTTTCCAAGGCAATAAAGTGTCTTTTGTTTCAATGAGGTGTCAGGTGGTGGGTTCTTACATAGGGCCTGGCCACACCATAATTAGGAGCTTGGAGCACTCAGCCCTATACCCCATTCTAAGGGAGGTGAGAGTGTTGGGACTTGGGTTCATAGTCAGCCATGCCTCCGTGATATCTGCAGAAAGATCGCAGAGGTGTGGAGTTCTGAGAAGGTCGGGGTGTGGAGTTCTGAGAAGGTCGGGGTTGGTGAACACATTCACCTGCATGGCAGAGAGGAGCCCGTCCCAGTTCCAGAGGGACAAAAGCTCCTATTTTCAGAACACTTCCAGGCCTTGACCTCGGTACCTCTTCAGCTGGCTGTTCATTTAAATTGTTAATCACATCCTTTATTGTATATAAACCAGCTAATATAAGTAGATTATTTTTAGTACATGTTTCTTTGAGTTCTATGACCCATCAGAAAATTCCCAAACCCGAGAAGGGAGTCATGGGAACTCCCAATTGCTAGACATGCTGGACAAAAATGTGAGTAACTTGGGGATCCACTGTTTGCAGTTGCTGTCTGAGGTAAAGGGACAGTCTTTTGGAGCGGAGCCCTCCACCTGTGGGTCTGCGCTCAGAGCAGACGGTACTGTAATTGAGTGGTAGGGTATAAAACTGATGCCCAGAGAGAATTGGTTAGTAGGAAGGAAGCCACCTAGATTTGGTGGCCAGGTGCACCATAGGCTAACTAAAGGAAAATGAATTTTCCCTCTACAGAGGTCACTGGGTGTATGGAGAAAGTGCCGTATTGGAGGGGCAGCATCTTGGGAGGTGAATGGGATCTTGGTGCTTCCCTGCTGGTGGTGGACAAGTGGGGCTACACTTATATCCCCCTGTGAAGAGCCGCTGCTGTGGGAGGACCTCCCCCAGTTTGTGTGTGACTTCTGGCCTCCAGCTTTCCTGTGAGGTCATATCTCATAGTCTCTAGTCCTTATCCCAGGACTTCCTCATTTTCCTGTACAGCTTCCCAGTTGTTCTCTGCCTGCCACTTGGACCTGGAGTCCAGGACAACATGCCCAAGAGGATACATATAAGAACTATCTGTGCCAGCCTGCAGCTTCCTTGGTACCTGCTAGCAACCTCCCTGAGATCAAAGCTCAGAGGCTATGTTGGGGTATGGTCGCTTCGGGAACCTGGGCAAGCCTGGTACACAGGAAGTTCATTCAAGGCTCTCTGGTGTGGAAGTCAAGAACCTAGGAGCATGAATCTCTGAGTTGTGCCTGTGACTTGCTGTGTGACCTTGAGCTATCCACACTGAGCTACAATGGAGAGTCTCAACCTCCTTCCAAAGGAATTAGAATTGCACATTCACAAGTAGTCCAGGCAATTCCTATGAACATTGCTATTTGGGAAACCTGCCTAGGAGTCTTTCTTTGTGTTATAAAAGCTGCAGTTAGGGCAGTAATGCTTTTGAGCAGGGTGTTGGTTCTCCTAGGTGTTTCCTCTGTCATACAAGGAGTCAGACCACGTTGCCTTTGTGGAAAAGAGTGAGAAATGGCCAGTGAACTGCAAGCCAAGCTTTCAGATGGGCTTGTTTGGCTTCTGGCTCAAATTCATCTGTAATAAGGCAATATTTATGTATTTTATTATTTCAATTAATTAATTAATTGGTATAGGGTTTCACTACACAGCTTGGACTCATAGTGATCCTCCTGTCTCAGCAACTCCAGTGCTGGGCCTACAGGTGTGTGCCACCACACCCAGTTTTGGTGGCGGGCTTGGCTTCCAGGGCTTGGGGCCAGCACGGCATGTGGTACTGGGGATTGAACCTGAACCCAGGTCCTTGTACTTGCCAGGCAGGTGCTTAGACCATGAGCTATCTCTCCAGCCCCCTAAATATTCAAAAGTTGGGAAATTTCTCATCAGCATTATGACTTTGAGCTTTGTTTGAAAAATCTAATGAGGTGAGAAAAAGCCCCATTCCATATGACAACAATCAGCTTCCCTCTCTGATCTCTAAAATTCGTAGCTTTGCCCCAAGTTCTTTGCTCACTATCCACTTTGAGGATAAAAGTTCTAGTCTCAAAAGGCTCTTAAAACACCTGAAAAGGCGCTCAACTTTTTAGTATTATAATTAAAAAATAATTATATGCCACGTTGTCATTTTCTACCTCTTTAACAAGCAAGTAGAAAAGCTTGATCATGCACTGTGTTGATGAGGGCAGAGGAAATGGATTCCTCCTCTCCCTGGTGGGAATGTAAATTGGTATAATCTCTAAGATGCCCAATCTCATTACCTATCAAATAGCCAGACACCACTTTCCTCTTAACCAAAAAAACTCCTAGGCTAAGAATTTATCCCAAGACATGTGCACGGGCATGAAATGCAATTCCAGTGTACACACTCCAGATCAGCCACTGGAGCACTGTTTGGAGTAGCAGCAGACTGGAACTCACCCTGTTGCCCTGCAGTAGGGGACAGGCTGGAGAAAGCATGGCCAGCCACACAGACGCACCTGGTGTAATAAAGTGCTCGATGTTATGGTATGGCAAAGGACTTCCAAAATACATCATCAGTTGAACAAAGAAAGCAGAGAGCAGCGTGCTGAGCCCAGTGACGTTTGCATGGGGGAAGAGTGCGGTCTCCATGGAGGGATATGCAAGGACTAGACAGCAGTGACCTTCTTTAGGGAGGGGACCTAGGAGGCCAGGGGACATGGGTGGGAGGAAGTCTATACTTTCAAGTCCTTTGAACTCAGAGCCGTGTTGATGTGTTACCTACTCAAAGAGTTCAAAACAAACAAACAAAAAAAAAAAAAAAAAAAAAAAACACAGAGATTTTTGTAGATCCAGAGTGGGTCTAACATTAGGAACTCCAGTGCTCTGCAATTTAGTAAGTCTAACTTTTGATGAGTCCAGAAATTCATCTTGCTGGAGGCCAAGCCTCTAGGTCTATCTCTGAGTCTCTTCAAGCCTGCTGCCCTGAGTCAGGCCACGGTAACCTCTTGGAGCCTGGGAAGCTCCAAAGGAGGGTACTTACCTCAGCCTGGTACAACTGCTTGAACTCTGGCATCTCCCAGGATGCAGCCCTGGGCTCTCCCTCATTGCCTCACCCTCTCTGTCCTCCCAGGGGAGCCTTCTCCGTCGTGCGCAGGTGTGTGAAGGTGCTGGCTGGCCAGGAGTATGCTGCCAAGATCATCAACACCAAGAAGCTCTCAGCCAGAGGTAGGTGTCCGGTCCAGGTGGGCCCATAGCCAGGCTCTTCTTCCCTCCCTCCCTCCTGCATCTAGGCTGAAGACCAGCACCTGAGTCTGCGCCCCTGGGGGATGCCAAGAGTGCTTTCTGGCTCTTCTCCCTGAAGGTGTCATGAGAACAAACCTCCCTCTGCCTACTGGGGAAATCTAGGCCAGAGCCCACAGCTTCACAAAGACTGGCCAAGCTCTGTGCCTTCTCCGTAGCTGAGGTGCCAGATGGGACCTGTTCCCCCACTTCTGCCGTGCCCCCTCATGTCTCAGCTGCAGACTGCACTTGCGTGCCTTCACAAATGCCCACCTGGGCTCCTCTCACACCTGCCCCTCTCCCAGCCTTCAGGTCTCAACTTGGCTTTTCTGAGGCCCTCATCTGAGGAATTCTTCCATCTTCTCTTTCTGCTTCCCTCTTGGCTTGTGTGACTCGCTGGTTGGCCCCTTGCATAACATTTGTGTCCCTTCTTGACTGAGCTCCAAGCCAGAGGGTAGCTTTCACCTGCAACCCTGACCTCCTTGTGTGGGATGGAGCTCACCCCAGGGGCTCAGACATCGCGCTGTGAGCTGCTGGTGTGCACCTCTGTCTCTAGCAGCCCTCTGCAGTCCCCTGGACAGGTGGTCTAGGACATCACCTGGGTTTGGAAAATGATGGCCAGTGAGCTCTAATTTGCAGAGATGTTTGGAGACCTTCCATGGCGCAGCAGTCCTTGGACTTGATGAGTGGTTCTGGACCCACAGTGTCAGCATCTGGGGGGAGCGTAGGCAATGCAAAGCATCAGCCCCTCTCCAGGCCTAAAGACCCCAAGTCTGAATTTTATCCAGATGCCATGGGAACCATATGGGCATTTAAGCTTGGGAAGTCAGCCCTAAGGCCCCTTGCCCACTAATGTGTGCAGGGCTGTAATGGTGCTGACCATAATCAGTGTTGGAGAGCGTTATCTTCAAAGATACCAAATAAGACAGTGGATCAGCTGTCTTTGGGACAGTCGGGGGTGGGTGGGGACTCTGCTGGGTGAAGTAGGGGACTGCATGGGGCAGGTATGGCATCCAGGTGCTGGACAGCATGGCTGTGTCTGGGCCAGGGCCTGGCAGTGTGGGAGTCCAGGGGCTCCCGCATGCACAGTATAGACATGCCCGCTGTTCTTCGCAGGCCTCTCAGCAAGTGCAGTGCTGGACTCTGTGCTGAGGCTGTCTTATCCTTCTGGCTGAGTGTGGCTGGGAGCACAGCATCTCCTCTCAGTGTCCTGCAGGGAGAAGAAGCTCTGCATGGGGGCAGGCCGGGGTAGGAGGTCTCTGAACACCCAGGACTCTCCCATGGCACGGCCAGTGTAACAAGAGCAGATCCAGCAGCTTGAGCAGCAGTGGGCAGGAACTGTCTGATGTCCACAGGCTGGGGCTGACTTTGCCTCTGCTGTGTGACCTGTGAGTCTCCAGGGATTACAGGAGATGTCCTAGATCTGGGACGGAGGGGAGCAGCAGGACCAGAGTTACGACTTAGCGGTGATAGGTGCAGGGTGCCCAAGAGGCAGGGTCGAAACGGAGGTCTTCCTGGATGTGCACAGTCTGGCATACATTTTTACACACATACATGCACAGACACACATATGCATGCACACCTGCACACACACATGCATCAGCCAGGCAGGAGACAGGTGTGCTTTGGTGAGGGAAGCTCATTCGGCGCTCCAGGACTCTGTAGTCCTGACTTGGGTGGACGCTGCCACCCAAACCCCTCTCAGCTGTCTGTTGAGTCTGGGAGACAGGTGCCCAGACCTACGTGAGTGTGTGGGGCTGGGGGGAGGGGGCAGCTATCAGGGAACATTCCCGAAGAAGTCTGCCAACTGCTCACTGCACTGGTTCCCAGTGGGAGAGGAGGTACAGAGCTTCTTTTAGCAGGGTTCTTTGTCTACCGCTCATGGAGACTCCAGGGGGGCTCACTGCAGAATACTTGACAACAGGCTGGAAACATCCCCTGCTGCCACTCTTGGGTGACTTCCAGTAGCTCCCAGCAGGGACTGGTGCCCACCAGGTTGCCTGTCCACCCCTCCCGTGGAGCTGCAACTCTCTTGCCTGGTCTCTTTTAGCAAGTGGTTCCCAGATCCAGGAGATACTTTTATGTGCATTTTAAAATTAGTGTTTTAAAAAATGCTTATTTTTCAAAGAAACCATTAAGAAATGGAATGAAAAGTAAAAATTTTGCTTGTCTCAACCTCTGCCAAATCCTCATGGGGGTTGTTTTAAGAATGCTACTGCTGTCTGTGTCCCCTCCCTGGGTCGCTGCGTGGAGTCTGCGAGGCTGCAGCTCCTGTGTTCTCCCAACTCCACTGTGTAGGTGGCAGGCACTGCCCCCACTGGGGTCCCTCCTTCCCGAGGCCCATGTGGTCAGTGTGGCCGGGTTGCTGAGCACGAGTACTGTGGCCTCCCCAGCTCTGGGCTTCACCCATAAGCCTAGGCTGTGGGTGCCAGTCTTGGGCACTGGTTGGGAAGCACGGCAGAGGTTCATCCAGGCTGTGCCTAGGCCCCGTTCAGGGCTCTGTGTGGGTACCCCCTGCTCACCCTCCTCCACACCCTTGCCTGGCATCTTAGTCCTTGGAATTATTTCTCCAACCTCCTAGCACCAGGGGCCGACTGATCCCGCAGGTAAAGGGGACACTTCCTGTTGCCAGACTTGAGGTGTCTTCTTTCCCTTGGCTCCTGGGCCTCTTGCCAGAAATCTGTGCCTGAAGCCCATCCCCCGTGGAGCCAGTGCTCTGCCTGTCCATGTGACTGCACTTCCTCCCAGGCCTGCCCTGCCTCACCCTTCCAGCACGGCACTCCAGAGTGTCCACTAATTAACGCTAACACCCTGCAGGTGACCCAGCCACACGAAGGGTAAGGGCTCTGCAGGATACCATCACAGGCCTTGGAGACGGTGCTGCCAGGTACCCATCAGGAAGTCGGAGACTCAAGCTTCCTGAACCCTTTCTCCATTGTGAGACTTGCTAAGCTGGGTAGTTTGAGTTATCCACTAATTAATTATTAGAGTGGGAGGCAGATAGTGTAGTAATTATGGACATGGGCTGAAATCCTGTGCTGCCACTTGTTTGTGTTGGAGCTTTAGACAAGCTGCTCAGCAGCTCTATGCTAGGTTCTGGGGCCGTGACAGTGACCTACAGGAAAGGTCTTGTTTTCAGCATGCCAGCTATCTAGGATATGTGACCACAAAGAGCATCAGACACATAAAGGAGCTGGGTAGTTTCAAGTAGTAGTGAGCCCTGTAAAGAAATAAAGCCAGGTAATGGGGAAGTGGCACCATGGGAGAGGTGCTCTTGGAGAGGCAGCTGGGGCAGCTCTGCTAGAGGAGACAGTATGCTGCGCCTGGCAGGCGTCAGAGGCCAGGAGACTCCAGGGCAGAGCATTCTGGGCTAAAGGCACTGCACGTGCAAAGGCCCTGAGGCAAAAAGCGGCTTGACGTGCCTGGCTCCAGAAAGGAGTCTGCGGTTGCTAGAGGAGGGAGACTACAGCAAGGTCTTGGGTATGAGGGTTGGATTTATAATCACACCAGACAGCTGCTCGATAGGTCAGTGCCAGGGAGTAGCAAGGTCTAATTTGTATTTTAAAAAGAGCTGCTAGGCCAGAGAGATAGCTGTGTGGCACAGTGCCTGCCTGGCAAGCACAAGGCCCTGAGTTTGATTCCTAGTATAAATTAAATAAAGAAGTAAGCTCTTTGGCTGACAAAGACAAATGGCTGGGGTGAGGGAGCCCCTCATAGTGAAGAGTTTGATTTTCACAAAGGGGTTTCTTTTTATCCCTGGCCTCAGGTTACCTACTTACATTAAACAACAAGAGCTCTAAGTCAAGAAAAACATGGTCCCAATGTGCCTTGACTTTCTCTGTACATTAGAAAGTGAAAACATTGTAGCAGGATTTTAAAAGCATGGGTGGGGGGATACAGCTCAGTGGCATAGCTAGCACCTGCCTGCAGGTGTGAGGTCACGAATTCGATTCCTGGTACACCCCCCTTCCCCCAAAAAAGGTGAGAAACAAATGGAGCTTTTAACAACAAAAGGCTACAATGCAAGGCAATTGTACTCTGCTAAAGATAATTAGCAGGGAGGTCTGGTCACCAGACACAGGTTTAAAGTTGTGTGACCAAAATTTCTTTTGTCCTTTTAGTAAAACTTCACTAAGGAGAAAACATCAAAATTCCAGAGTTGAAGCCCTGCCTTCTGACCACGTAGCCTGGGCCAAAGGCCCCCTCTGACGGGCCTGGCCTTGAGCTACATGGTGCCTGGCTTTTCTGGGAGAGGGATGGGGCAGGACACAGGCTGTACAGCAAGGAGAGGGAGAGGGTGCAGTCTTGCTCAGCCCAACAAGGGTCCCCAAGCACTACTGGGTGAGGATCCCCTCTTTCACCCAATCCAATGTCCCCTGTCATGGGGACAAGTATGAGAGCTTGGTGTGTGGGGATCTAGGAAGACACCCTGTTACTCGGCTCTCTTCTCCTTCCCTCCTGCAGCTGGTCTACCCCTGGGGAGCTGAGTCTACAGAAACAGAATTGGGTTTAATTGCTTTGCTTATGGAAAAGCCTTGTTTCAGCCTTGATCTTGGTGTCTGCAGCCCATGGAGGACAGCCAGAGACTGTGCTAGTGGAGGGGGCAGAGGAGAGAGGAGCTGAGCTCCCAGGGACAAGGGCGGGGACTGTCTCTCTCCATCCTTAGTGCCCTGTGGCCACCTGCAGTCATTCAGTGGCTACAGTTCTAGTCCTGCTCTGTCCTCTGAGTGTCTGGGTGAGTTCCCATCTCTGGGCCCCAGGTTTCCTTCCCATAGGGAGATGAGGCCGGTGGAGCAGGTTGAAGTCGGAGCCTGAGAAGACACAGCGCGGGGCTTAAGCTCGGCTCTGCAGTGTGACTGCTGGGAGAGAGCACAGGGCTCCACACTTGCTGTGGTGTCACTCTGGGCTGTGCCACCTCTCTGAACCTCTGGCCAGGCTCTCTCAGCGGGCCATTGCAAGGGCTGCAAGGCTTCCAGAGCACTCTGTCCAATTCGTGGCACACAGCCAATATGGGCCAAGCATCCCTAACCCCAAATCCAAAATGCTCACAACCCCCTAACTTTGTGAGTGCTGAAGGAAACTTTGTTTTGTATACAAAACTATTGAAAATATTGGATGAAATTACCTTCAGGGCACGTGTAAAATCATACATGAAATATAAGTGAATTTTGTGGTTACATTCGAGTTCCATCTCTAAGATATCTCATTCTGTCTGTGCAGATATTCCAAACTCTTAAAATATCTGAAGTACGCTTCTCATCCCAAGCATTTCAGAAGGCCATGCAAAGGATGCTATATTCTACATGTACTTGCAGCTTCTCTTTAACTGTTTTGTTTTTAAAATTAAGGCATTAGTTACTGAACTATGAGCACCATACAGAGAGCAGAGAAATGCGTTTTCAATTCCAAGTCTGTCACCACGGATTGCTCAGTCTGTAAAATGGGGACAGCAGTGCTCGTGGCAGGGTGGGGGGTGCCTGGGAGTCACTGAGTGGATCGCCACTGGTCTAACTGCTTGAGACCACAGGGCTGATCCTGAATGATCCTGAACTAGGCCACCCGCCCAGGTGTGACCTGGAGATGGGGTCTCATCTAAGGTGCTAGAAGGCAGATGTGTTGGCTCTGGGCCATTCCTGAGGCAGTCTCTCACACAGTCTACCCTGCAGGTTCACTACAGGCTGGCCCTTGGTCCCAGAGCTCTCTGAACGAGGAGGCGGCTGCTGAGTAGTGTTGCTGGGGAGACAATGGCCGCTCGCTGGGGAGTCGTTCACTCCCTCATTCTGCTGTTTCTTGAGTACTTACTGTCCCAGCTGGAGCCTTGTCATATAGCAAGGGGCCAGGAGAAAGCCCTGGAAACTGAGGCCAAGGGAGATGGTGGTGGGGAGCTCACTCAGCAGCCTGGGTCTCCTCAGGAGGCAGAGTCCATGGGGAAGTCCCAGAGGATGCAGGTGGCTCCTCCCCTTGGGCTCTCCTGAGCGGGGTTTTTTTTTTTTTTTTTTTTTTTTGTGTGTGTGTGTGTGTGTGTTTCAGATCATCAGAAGCTGGAACGCGAGGCCCGCATCTGTCGCCTGCTGAAGCACCCCAACATCGGTGAGGCCTGGGGGTGCAGAGGATGTCAGGCAGACCCTGTGCCCTGGGAGTCCTGGTGTGGGTTGGGGGTAGGGGAGAGCAGTTGCTCTCTTCTCTGGTGTGGGAGGTCACAGAGATGGAGGGACATCCTTATGGTGTCCATATTCTCAGAGAGCTGCTTGCTGGGGTGGGGGTGCAGCAAATAGGGACTCTTCTTCCCAGCATACACTGTAGGCAGCTTCCTTCAGAAAAGCTGGTTCAAGAAAGCTCCTGGAACGCAGAGGGAGATGAAAATGGGCCAGAAGGAAAGCTTGGCCTTGACCTGCGTGGCCCACCAGACCTGCTCTGTGTTGAACTAGCCAGGATTGAGATGCATTTGGGCCCTGCCCAGGGCTTAGACCAATTGCAGGCTACCTAGACAGCTGGAGCCCAGCGTGGGAGGGGACAGAGCCAGGACTGCAGTGCCCATGCACATGGGCTCAGGAAACACACTTCATTGCTGGACTATCTCCCCCAGCTCCTGTGCGACTTGGGATGGGGGTTCTTGCCAATCAAGGTTCTGAGTCATGGAGGGAGGAATTTTTAGATCTAGGTCTGCAGGGAATGGCTGTGTGACCCGGACAGGAGCACTGGCTTCTCTGAGCCCCTTTCCCCCATCTTCACTTGGAGGAGTACTTTTCTTTTTCCAATCAATTTGGATATATCATAAAAAAGGCAGCCTCTGTTTCAACTGGTCTGGGATGGAACGTGAGCAATCGTAGTTGTCCTGGCTTCTAGGTGAGGCCAAGGCTTCTGACTGGCAGAGCAAGGATATCTCTGACAGCTCCACGCCTTCTCCCCAGGGCAAAGAGCTTCTTTCCCGGTCCAGGACTCCAAGGGTTAACTCTCCTGTAGGGAGAAGCAGCTCCATCTGCTATTTATACCCATGAAAAACCCTTGCCTCCCTGCTCCGCAGCAGTTGAAGGAGCAAGAGTGAGGACAGAAGAGGAGAGGAGAGGAGAGGAGAGGAGAGGGAGGAGAGGAGAGGAGAGG
>PVJA010049060.1:0-13994 GCA_004027025.1 Myocastor coypus
AAAAAAAAAAAAAAAAAAAAAAAAAAAAAAAAAAAAAAAAAAAAAAAAAAAAAAAAAAAAAAAAAAAAAAAAAAAAAAAAAAAAAAAAAAAAAAAAAAGACATTTTAGGAGAAAAATAATTTCAAAGAAAGAAATAGTTGAGCCGTGAGAGATAGCTCAGCAGACTAAGGCTCCTGCTTAGGCAAGTTTAGGCAAGCACAGAGACTACAATTCAATCCCTGGCACCACATGACATGCCAGCCCCACCCCCAGGGTGGGCTGAGCTGGCCAGAGTCTGGGTGGGTATAGTAGGTTATGCCTATAATCCCAGTGCTGGGCAGGCTGAAATCAGGAGAACAGGGCCACTATGAGTCCTAGCTGTGTAGTGAGACCCTGTAATAAACAAATGTATTTTTTAAAAAAAAGAAAGGAAAAGAAAAAAAGTAACAGGAAAAAAAGAAGCATCAGAAGAAAACAGTTAAGACAGACATTAAACAAAATGTAAACATACCTAAAAGCAATCAATAGAATTATAATTGACTTTTGAAAACACTGACAAGCCAGACCCTGACTTGGTGAGATCAGAAAGGTCACTTTAGAAGCTGTGAAATGGACCCAGTCCTACCATCCTGCTACAGTAGCAGCCATCAAGCAGGGTAGTGGCAAAACCTGCCCCAGGAGAACCTGGCATCTGCCCCTGGACGCAGGGCCCTTTGGGTAAACCACAGGGCCCACCCCCAGCTAAGAACGCTTTAACTTCATGTGGCACAGGTACATGGTGCCTGATGCTGTCACCCTGATACTTCTGTCACCTGGTGAACGCCCTGACCCCATGCCACTCAGTCTTTCTGCTGCCCTTCCCAAACCCAAAAGGGGACGCAAAGGGGCACAGACCAGCAGCCAAGAAACCTTCAGCTTCCTCTGGGCACCACCAGTAACTAACTGCGTCGTGTTACAAATATGCATTTGATTACCTACCACAGTTGTTGTAAAGCTCAAAATACAATGACGGAAGTGGCCCTGCTCACCGCTTGCCATACCGACATAATAGGGACTTTGTGAGGCAGCGTGGTCTGCAGAAATCAGAAAGCCCTAAAAGAGTCACACCAATGCACCTGGAAAGTGGAATTCCAGGCAAATGAGCCCTAGGTTGCATGGAAATCCGGAAGTCAGGGCCCTGATCAGGATGCTTATTGCCACAAGGTAAGCAAGAAATTTAGAATTTTTAAGCAACAAGGGTCCTGCAGAATCTTCTTTTTCCCACCCTGTCACTTACATAAAAGGAAAATGTAGCTCAGAGGAACAAATACAGCATCCAAGTCACATAACGAGTTTGTGGCTGAACTCAGGTCAGAATCCAAGTTTTGTTCTAGCCTCTTTCTCAGATTCTGTCCAAATCCTAGCCTTGTCCTAAGCCAACATGACGACTCCACATTGAAGAAAACATCACCCCCTTCCCCCCAGGTGTGAATGAGGGCACTTCAGCGCTCACTCCCATCCAGGTGGAGTCCCTGCTCTCCAGACAGCACAGGACAGGTCCTGATGTGTTTGTTGAACGAGAACCGCTTATGTGTCTGACCCTGACACAGACCCTGGGGCCAGAGCTGGAGGGCTGTGTAGCCCAGTCGCTCTAACCTCTCAGCAAACTGTCTCCACCCGGAGCCCCACCAGGATCCTGATGCAGGCAGGCGGGGACCTCAAAGGATAACGCTGTCTGCAACGCGGTGTTGAAACCCTAGATGCACTGTGCTTCTAGAGGTGGCCTTCAGCTCCTTGAGACAGCAGAAGAACAAATATGCAGATCTGGCAAGGTCTCCAGGGGCCCAGCTTCAGGCCAAACCAAGCACTGGATACTCCCCAAACACACCTCAGAAGTCCCCCCAAGGTTGCAGATCTCCCTGTGTGATGCTGTTTCAGAGCTTCAGGGTCTTCTTTCTCTTCCCAGGTGCTTTAGGCAGAGGACACACTAGTGCCCCACCCACACCTTCTCACTTTCTCCCTCTCAGCAGCCACCTTCATGATAGCAGCCCCGTGAGCCTCCTGAGTTTACAGCCACTTGTGAGGCTTTGCCAAGGCCTGAGTGGACAACCGAGCTAGAAAGTGGTCACAGGTGATGCTGAGAAATGGACCCAGCACTGGGCTCTGTCCACACCCACCAATGGGCTCTGTCCACATCCTCAGTTAGCCCTTTCTGATCCCACATCTGACCAGCTCTGAGGTCAGTCTAACATTCTGCCTTGGGAAAGCTCAGGAGGAAGACGCCTCAGTGCTTGGAGCCAGGCAAAGCATCTGCTCTGCATGGTGCCCTACCTAAGAAATAGAGAATGAGATAAGTAAAGTAATTTTTCTCTTCTTAGAACTTTCTCTTCCATCGAAAGAGATATCTAAACGGATAAACAACCCTAGCAATTCCTCTAGCATGACAAACATTCAATGATATGCTTGACCTCTCTGTGCCATAGTGTTTTTATGCAGTCTTGGACAATTTATGCCCCTTCTCTGGGCCTCCAACTTCCCCTCGATAAGAAGAGAGGTCCTGCTCTACTCAGGATCTAGTGGTCCTGTATTCCAAGGCCTCCCTGACCCCAGAAGCCTCCAAAATAACCACTCATGACCAGGGTCTAGATCCAAACTCTTCTCCAGCTTGCTCTGCCCAGAACCCAGGTAGCTGTACGCTCTTTATTCAAAAGTGGCTTCAAGTTACAGGAGACATCTGGGTTGAGTCCTGGAGACAGATGTTCACATCTGCTGAGTGTTAACCACCAGAGCCTCCACTCCCTGAATTCTTGGCTACCACGCATCTACAGGTCACCAACAAGATCCCTGCTGGCCAGCAGTCCAAGGACCCAAGGCCAAAGTCTTCTGGCTTCCAGAATCCAGGGCAGCTATGGGTTTTGGCTTCCAGGAAGGAGTCCCAAGAACTCATCCTAAAGACCACCATGGCATCCTTGGACCACAACTCCACCCAGGTCTCAGCTCTTTGGCCTCCTCATGGCTCTCTTCCCAACCAACTTATGCCATTGTCATCCTCTACACTCCAGCATGTCCCTATACCCAAGCTTCAGGAAAAGTGCCCACCTGACCCTCAGAACTGACTTTGTTTCCCCATCTCTGCAGACTCTGCCTCAGTGCAGCTTCCCCCAAGAAGTTTACTCTGATCCCTAACTCAGTAGTCTGAGAATATTAAAGTGTTGGCCCCATTTATCCTGGACTTCCCAGGGCCTGCTTAGCTTCCTAACTGATCAGTGATTTTCCTATACATGCATCTTGTCCTCTGGTTAGGGACAATGCCCTAGAAGATGCCCGTGTCAGCCAACATTTGGCACAATACTCTCTATGTCGCAGGTAAGGACATTTCTGAATAGATCACTGTGAAATAGAGGAAAAGATGTGTAGAGATGAACAATCTCATAGACAATGTTACCTTTCCTTTTGGCAATAAAAATAACAGACAGATAAGCAAATGAATGGGTAGACCTTGACTCAAATCACCCTCTTCTGCTACCTAAATAGGCTACCTAAGTCCTCCCTGCTACTCCTCTGTTATGGTGTATGTCTAGTTGTCCCCCAAAAGCCTCACGCAATCATGGGGTGAGGACTTCTATAGATTGAGACTTGACTTATGAATCACTGGGATTATGTGTTTTAGTACTGATGAGATTATGGGTCTCAGTACTGCTGGGAATTACAGGTGTGGCCTGAGGTAGATAGGTTAAGGCAGAGAGCCTGGTGTAATTTAAAGAGAGACAGAGAAAACAGACTCATGCTGTTGCTCTCTGCTCCCCTGGTTGGTCGGTTGCCTCTGTCTCAATTGTTGCTATTCTGCTGCCATGAACTGGATGCTCTCTACCCCGTTCCACTCAGCTTTGGGCCAACCGAATATGGACTGAAACCTCCAATAGCTGTGAGCTAAATAAACCTTTCCTTGCTTCATTTTGGGTGTTGGGTATTTGTCCCAGCAATGAGTAAAAAGTGCCTAAGACATCCTCCATTCCGCAATCAATTGCCTTCAGAGTAGCCAGGATTCATCATTTCTGTTCAAAATCTCCCAACGTCCACCCCTTAGATCACTTAGATCAAAATTCAAAGGTCTTCAATTCCCATAGCCAGAGCCCTGGCCCCATTATTGCACTGACCTCAAGCCCTGAGCTCGCTCGACTCTCACTGCTCCCCAGTATTTCCAACCTTCATGCTGTGCCTCTAGTAGCCCTCGGGGCCTTTGCCCTTACTCTTTTCTCTCTTCAACTCTTCTTTGCCCCAATATTCATTTAGGTTGCACCTTCCCTCCCCAGTGACCTCTGCTTAAAGGTCTGCACACATGTGGTCCTCCTGAAGGACCATACAACCCTTCCCCCTCTTGGAGCACACATATCTGTAGATGCCCCCACAGCTCTTAGCACCCCATTGCACACCGTGTGGACCCTGGTTACCACCTATCTTCCCCAACCCAATGGTAAATCCTAGGAGGATTTAAAATTTGTGTCTTACTCGCTGCCGTACACCTTCTCCCTGCAACACATGGCTATCATAGGTGCTCTGCAGATGCTTGGTGAATGAAGGTGTGAGTGAGGGAAAGAGTGTGTGACGGAGACCCTTGATACCTGTGGGCACTTTTCCAAGGTACTCTTATCTGATGTGGCTGCCATTGTCCCAGACTGCTGAGCTCCAGCGCTGTCTGCTGCCATAGCAGATGGACAGCATACATTCCAGGAGCTCTTAATAAATGACATCCCTCAGAGAACTGAAAGAGCAGCTCCTGAAGGGGGGTGGGGGGAGCGCCAGGCTTAGTGCGCTGATAGCTAAAGGCCTCATTTTAAAATTCTGCTCTTCCACCTCCCTCCAGCTTCTCTGTAAATTCCACAGGGTTACCATCCAATCAGGGCAGAAAATGAAAAAGAAAGCAACAACATCCTCTGTCCCACAGCTAGGCCCAGAGGGCGCTGTGTCCTTCTTTCCCCTTCGGGTCTGAGCCCCTTCCCTTACTGAAGTGCCCATCTGTCACCTTGCTACTGATCTAATCAAAGAGCCAGACTCCTAAGCTGTTCTCAAGGGAAATGCAGAAGCCTGGAGTGAGACAAAAAGGGTTATCAGTGTTACCAGGTGTCAATGGGCCTCTTTCTCTGCAGTCATCCTTGGTCTCTGCACTCAGCAGGGTAACATCTCCTCCACTCTGATGTCTCCCTCCTATGCTTCTGGAGGACCACAGGAAGTGAGGGCTGAAGGAGAGGGAGTCAAAGAGCTCATCCGCCTTGAGTCTTGTTCACAAATTCAGCATAAGCTCTTGTTCATGGATGGATAGTTGAGGGGCAGAAGTGACTAAAAGAAGATGAAAGAAAACACCAAAGCAGCAGGAGAGTGAACAGTGCAAGAGTGGCCAGTGGGCCTGCAAGGGCTGCTTTGTCCCTGGGCTATGCCATCCTTTTGAGCCCGGCTCTGTGTTCACCCTCAGGCCTGTGCCTAGTCAGACTCAGTGGCTGGGGGGTGTTGACAGAGTCTGAGCCATAGAAAGCATACAGATAACTCTTAGGCTCTGAGAAGCCTTCAAGTTTATAAAAGTACCTCACACAGCAGCAAAGAGCCAAAGAAAGGCCTCCTGGGGCCCTTGGTATTTTCTACAAACAGAGGCGGGATAAATGGCAAAGACGCATCTCAGAGGTACCATGGTGTGTGTGTGGAGGGGGGGGGCGTGGTAAGTAGCTCAGCGAATTAAAACTCCTGCAAGCAGGTGCAGGGGCCCGGAGTTCAATCCCTAGGCCTGCTATGCTGGCCCCGCCCCCAGGGTATGCTGGAGACAGCAGTTAGGCATGGTGGCACGTGCCTGTAATCCCAGTGCTTGGGAGGTTGTAAACAGGCAGATCACTACGAGTCTGATCTAGTAGTGAGACCCTGCACACCCGGTAGACCCTTCCCAAATAAATAAATAAATAAATAAATAAATAAATAAATAAATAAATAAAAAGAGGTACCATGGGACTCAGGCCTCTCTTCCAGCAGGTTTTGTAGATGTATCCAGGAATAAGATATCACCCATCAGCAGTCCACAAAAGCCCCTGAATGGCAGTCAAAATGGTTGGCCCCAAATATGGGACAGTCTTTAGAGAACAGACATACACCTGAGCTGCACCTCAAATGAAGATGTTCCAAGCGAACTATAACCTTCAGCTTCAAGGGCGCCTCTCTCTTACGCTTCTACTCTACTGAACAGTATCCTTGTCTATCTGATACTCAGCTTGGAAAACATGAACTCATTCTTACTCAGCCATGGCCCCGTCCCTCTCAGGATGCATCAGCAGCTAGAGAAGATAGGCAGGAATTATCATACACACACACACTGATGACAGCCAGGTTGGTTCTCCAGGATGAACATGGAACCTTGAACTGGACAGCTGATTCATGACGAACATCTCTGTCACCAGAGGGAGATGATCCCCACCCACATCCCGGGCTGGGAGGACACGTTTTCCCGCCCAGAGTGCATAGCTTGAATCCATGCGTGCAGAACCCCCAGACACTCAACTGGGGGATACCCACAATAAGTGGCAGAAACATCCAGAAAGATAAGGCAGATGGATTGCTCTGGGTTAATGGAGCCTAAAGACACAAGACTGGATGGGGTCCTTAGTGGCCTGAGACACACAAGAAGCCACAAAGACATGGTTGGCACAGTGGCACGGTGGACTGAGAATACCCCTTTTTAAAGGAAATATGCTGTGAAGGATTTAGGCATAATGAGGCATTATGTCTCCAATTCACTTCGAAATGGATTAGGATTATAAATATTTGTATATGCATTCAGAGATACAAAACATTATAATAGCATATAAACAATGAAATACAAATTATAAAGAATAAACACACATAAGTAAAAATATATTTTCATATGCTTACTTACACAGGGAAGAAATGAGCGCCACGAAGTGAATAGAACATCACATACACAATCAAGGGATATGAATGAAGAGGAATATTTTTTATAGTGATTTTTGCAAATTGCCATTCTGTGGTAGGACATCAAAGTTAACCGTGATGCAGAAATAGCAAGCACTTAATAACTTCATGTTGAACGGATGAGCAAATCTGTATCCAACCGTGAACCTCCCTTGCTGAACACACCCTGGTGCCCGCCTACAAGTAAACGCGATAGCTGTCTGGGCACCGAAGCTCCGGCTAAGGGTTCAGGCCCACCCACCGCTCCTCCTAGCGTCTCCCTATGGTTTCCTGTTGTCTGTGATAAGCCGCGCCACGCTCAGGCCATGGCTGCTCTGGACACACTAGACAACACTTCTTGCCTTAGCTCCTCAGTCTCCCTGACGAGAAACCTCTCCTCCAGAGCCCTGAACACTTCCTCTCGTCTTCCAAGACCCAGCCCACTGTACCCTCACCTCGGGGAAGGCCTCTGCAACTTGAAAAGCCTCCTCTCCAGGACCTCGATGCCTCCAGAGCCCCCGCTTTGATCTGCCACAGCCAGACCTCTGTTGTTTTTTTACAAATCTGCCTTATCACGTGGTCCAATTCCAGCCCCAGAACTAGGGTACTGCCTCCCCTCCCTTCATCCCCATATCTTCCCTGGGCCCTGGCCCAGAAAGGATTTCAATTAATACTTGAGGCACAAATCAATGAATGAGTATTGACTAAAGAGTCCCTGGCTTCATTCTCTTTCATCAGTCTCAAAAACACAAAGCAGCAAGGGAAATGCCTGCCATTCTCCGTCACCTTCCACAGCAGGAAAGAGAAGGTAAGTGACTTTATCCTAAACACCACAGGGTTCCCAGAGGCTGAGTGGGACCTGGAGCCCCATCTCCTCCTAGCTAGTCAAGTTGTTGTCTTTCACAGAAGATGGGAACAGCAGGAAAGAGTGTCACCTTTTGTCGTCTGCCTGTTCTACACTGTGCATGGATTTTCTAGTTCTGGCACCACCACTACACTGTAAGGAAGCCCATCTTATAGATGAGCAGATGAAAGTTTCCAAGTCCTAGCTGCCCGACCACAGATCCGGTGCTCTGTGCCACGTGATAACACATGTTCCCACCTCCGGCCTCCTCCTCCTCCTCCTTCTCCTCCATCAGAAGTCAGAAGGCCTGAATGAAATGTTCCATCCTGCAACAGTGTCTGTTAAACGAGTGCAACAGACAGGCCCACCGTGGGGCTCGCATCCTCAGGCAGCAGGCTGCATTTCACATGGTTTCCAAGCCAGGCTATTTGGTTTGTAAGACAAAACCTCCATTTCTCTAGCCCAGAATGAACACTATACACAATTACCCAGCCAAACTGCTGACGCCTACAGACTCTGCCTCATGCTAAACAGAGTCTGGTCTGCGCAGAGACGACCTCAAAGGATCCAGGACTCCCCCAGAGCTTGGCATGGAGAGGACCCTGGAGTTGGGGGGGAGGGAGGCTGGACTGGCTGGATCACAGAGTCTGGGTAGAGAACGGATTCCCTGAGTAGAAATAGCTCTAGGGAAGACTGAAGCCACCAAAGGCCCATGGTGTCCAACACATGGATCTGGGGAGGGGTTCCCCTGCCCAACTGGGAGGCTTTCCTGTGCTCGCCTCCCATTCAGCCTCCGCCCCTCCTTCCAGAAAGCAGCCATCTGCATTAGAGGCCAGCGACACTAATGTGGCTCAGGCCCTGGGACCAGACAGTAAAACCAACTCCCTCCTCGAATCTCCCACAGAACTGACTTTACCTGCTTTCTGGACCTTCATTCAATACGAGAGAGTGTCCAGTCTCTCCCAAACTCTGAAATCAGACAGACCTGGATTTGCGGCTCGCTCTACCTTGAGTTTGTTATTTGACATTATTATTCAACATCTTTTTAACATATTTAACCTATATTTTGTTTTCCTCATCTTTAAAATAGAGATCCCTTGGGGCCCAGCAGGATGGCTCAGTGGTCTAAAGCGCCTGCTTAGGAAAGCTTAGGCGGCTGCAGGGACTGCGGATCAATCCCGACACCACCTGCTGCGCCAGCCCTGCCCTCAGGCTAAGCTGGTCATAAAAATAAATAAATAAACAAATGAAAGTTCTGAAACAAGAAAATAAAATAAAATAAATTCTAATAAATAAATAAATAAATAAATAAAATAGAGATCCCTCTGTCAGAAGGTTGGCATGGAGGCTTTGGGCAGCGCAAGATGCTGAAGGCCGTTGGCAGAGAGTAACTAAATGCGAGCAGCTGTAGGTCACCCTCTCCCCACATAAGTTCTCATGTGTCCCATGCTGGGCTTCAAACCTACTTTTCACTTCTGTTTAAAGTGCATAGAATAGGGGCTGGGGAGATAGCTCTGTGGCACAAGTGCCTGCCTGGCAAGTATAAGGTCGTGAGTTTGAACCCTGGTCCCACAAAAAAATAAAAAAAAAAAAATAAATAAAAAAAAAAAAATAAAGTGCATAGAACAATTAATGTATAAATAGCAGGTATCTTCACCAGCGATGCAATCATGTCTTACTCTTAGGTTTCTGAAGTGAAATTTAGCTGAATAGGAACAAACCTGTCACCCATAGCAAGCCACAATGCCTCTCCTGGTGCCTGGACACAAGGGGTTTCCTCCTTCCTATTTTGTGGTCCGATGTTTCTTGAAGAACTAGTCTTAAGTATGGGCAATAGAGGCCAGGTTGGGCTAGCATAACACAGACTGAGGCCAGCACCGGATTCAATGCCTGAAAGTCCACCTATGGGGTTGTTCTAGTTGTTTTTTAGGGTTAAGAAATGCCCTCCAGAATTTCCCCTTTCCAAATATTAGTGACTTTGGACAGAGTAGAATAATCAGTCTTGGAGTGAATTAGTTAAACCTTTCACTGCCTTTTAATATGGCCAGTCCCCTCCCCTACGTCTCCTCACACGAAGAGGCAACGAATGGCTTTCTGATGAGCTAGCAGACTTGTGGGAATAGAGAAAGGGGTCTATGGCATATGCCCTCACAGACCTGGGGAGGGGCCAAGATACACACACACACACACACACACACACACACACACACACACACACACACAATCTATGTATTTCAAGCTCCTGTTCCTCAAGGCTGTTATCAGAAATGTGGTCCATTCTGGGTAGGCAGGGCCTGAATCCAAGAGACAGCGATCTCCTAGCAGAGCCCTGGGCTAGGTAGGGTCGCCTGATGGGGGCAGCAGCAGGGTCAGGACCAGGCTGAGGGCAAGGGTTAGACGCCTTCGCTCACCCACACACTTGAGCTTTTGAGACAGAGAGGAGGCGACAGCTGGAGCACTCAGCATGGAGAGTGTCGATCAATGGCCCAATTCATCCTCAACAATCCCCACTGTCTGAGCCAGTACAGAAATCAGCATTATCTCCCAGAACTACTAGGAACAAAAGCCCCAAGACATGGTCACAAACCAGGGTCCAAAGGTCCAGAAGCCACCACTGAGACATAGGGTGGCAAAATTAAATGAAACATTTGAAACTGTCACTGTGTCCAGAAAACCTATACAATGTTCTCATCCAACAGAATGTTTAATTGCCTGTTGTTGGCTGATTTACTCCAGTCTCCTTCCACACAAGCATGGGAGTTTACAGTTAAAGATATATAGTCTATAACACTGTTACAGTAAGAATTAAAGTTAAGTCCCTGCCTCTAACTAACACAGTTGCTAGAATGGATCAACATGGTGAACTAAGAGCTTCCTGGTAGCCAGAGTGAGAAGCGAAATATCTCTTTCCTCCATCACGTACACTCTGTGGGAAACCTGCTGCGCTGCACACAATCTGTCTTATGGAACCATTCCCAAGGGTTGAGTCTAGGACCATCAGGTGAAGGGAAAGACAGATCCCAGCGCTCCCTCCCTCAGACAACAACTGAACCTCACTGGCTCCATCCACGTTAGGGGAGCAGACAGCACACCTGGATGAAAGCACAAAGACAAGAGCTTTTCTCTTCCCAAGTGGGGGAGCACATTTAGCCTGGACAACTCACAGAGACCTGTCCACAACAGAGTGACCCGGATAACAGAGGCCTACATCTCAGAGTAAAATAATAGCAATAATAACCAGCAGCAGCTGATAGCTTTGGGGCGTCTCCTCTCCCCAGCACTGTTAAGGCATCCTCTGGTGCCTCTAAGTGAAGGAGATCATGAAGATTCGGAAAAAAGTTTATAGCTAGAAAGAGCATGGCATAAGACCAGTCTGTCCCTCCGCCAGCTCAGATGGTGTCCTCCAGGTAGTGCAGACTGAGAGCAAAGAAGAGAAATACTGAACCCAGCTCCGTGCGTGCTCCTCCTGCTTAAGGCTGCACTATCCTTCATCCCCAGATGCTCTGGGCTTTGTGCAGCAGGGCCAAGGCAGGGCGTAAACCTGAGCCTGCAGCAATTCGCAGGTGCCTGGCTCTAGCCCAGACTCTGCCCTGTTCCGCTTGCTTTGTGAGATTGGCCTCTCTCCCCCTACACAGGCAAGCACTGCTTCCCAGTCCCAAACCACAGGGCCCAAGGATGCTCTCTGCTGGGCTCCACAGGGGATCTCAGTCTGGATGAAAGAAGACACTTGGAAGCTGTGCACCATGCCTGTCCTGGCCCTCCAGCCCAAGTCCCTGGCCTAAAGCTACTCCCTAGCAGGCCTGTTGCTTGGAGGTACCCTGCATAGGAGCTGAAAGGCACCCTGGAGGCTGAGAGTGGGTCACACCAGGGAGGTGCCTTTGTGTATGCGCTGCACACAGCAAGCACATGACACACAGGTTAGTGTCACTGGGTGTACAGGCTGAACTGCGTGAGTGTCTGTAGGTCGCGTGTTTGTGTAAAACAGAGGTATGTGTGAGCAGGAAGCCAGGCACAGTGATGCGCATCTGTGATCCCAGCACTTTGGAGGATGAAGCAGGAGGATCGCTGAGAGTGTGAGGTCAGCCTGCACTACACAGCAAGACCTGGTCTACTCAGTTACCCAGTGGCAGGAGTTCCTGTCCCCTGAGAGCAGCAAGCCCAGAAGCTGAGTGTACCGAGTATGGGAGCCCCGTTTCCCCTGCCCTCTTCCATCGTCTCCTGACCTGAGCTGTTGCTCCAGCCCTAGAGAGTTCAGGAGGAATCAGTCCGTCTCCTGCACTCTAGGGTCAGGGGAGAACTCAGTTCTTGGGGCAGAGAAGCCAACGTTGTGTGAGCCGCAGACAAGATGCTTAGCAAGGGACAAGTCAGGGCAACCCAAAAAGTGTGAGTTTAGATACTCCTGGCTTCCAGCTTCCCTCTTTCCCAGCTGGCCACCTTCCTGCCCCTCACCAGAATGCACAGCACCCCCCCCCCGCAGAGCCACTTTCCACCAGGGTGCCTGGGGCCACACAGACCCCCAGCCACCCACCCTCTCCAGCTTGTGCCCAGGGTAGAGAACACCCCAGGCAGCCCTGCTGGCTGGACCTGCTGACATGGGCACAAGCCCTTCCTCAAGAGCACACAGCCAACCCAGTCAGGCCAAAGATTCAGAAAGTCACAAACCTGCTCGGAGGCGGGCAGGTCCCACTCTCAGAGATGTAGCTGCAAGCTGCCAGCGGTGGCCGGTGCAGCGGGAGTTCCAGAGGCCAGAGGCAAAGTGGCCCAGGCCACCCCCACCCCCGGAGCCCGGCTGCCCGCACCCGCCCCGGCCCCGCCCGCGGCTCCGCGCCTCCCAAGGCCCTTCCCGCCCCTTCCCTGCCAGTCCAGCCTCGTCCAGTCCCATCCGCGTCAGGCTGCCTGCAAGCCTCTGGCCGCCGCGAGGGCTATTTCGGTGCCCCTGGCGGGGGAAACATCGCGCTGTCATCTGTGGGAGCGCTGGAATGGGGACGCGGTCAGATCTAATTAGAGACCTGGCTCACCCCTGAGCCGGCGGGAGCCAGGCGGGTAATCACCCAGGCCGGCGGCGGTGTGCCCGCGTGCCAACATCTGGAGGGGAAAGGGAAGGGCCGTGATCTGATCGTTTCTCTTGGAGCCGAAACAACACTCAGAGGGATTTGGGTGCAGTTCGCATTCTCTGTGGAGGCAGCCACCTGACTGCGCGGCCCGGGTGCCCGGAATGCAGCTTGGTTTCCGGGCCACAGGTGCTTCCCTTTGGAAACCAAGTCCTCACACCCCTCACCCTCCACGCCAGGGACCTGCCCAAAACGACAGCGACTGATGCAGACATGGCTCCCACCTTAGACACATCAGACCCCAACACGCGCGCGCATGCGCACACAGGACTGTCAGATAGCTATGTGAGAAGCCTGATTTCTTTCCCAGAGTCCAGGCACGTTGCCCCCCTCCCTGGCAGGAAGCACAGAGGCCATCCCATCCCACTTACCAGACCCTGCCAGGAGTGCCCTGCGGCCGCCAGAGAACCTCCGCCTATTCCTGCAGACCACTAGAAAAGGCGGCCCCGACTCCCAGGGGCCTGATCCTAAGCTGAGTCTTCTCTTGGTAGGAAGTTCTCTCCAGCATCTAACCTAAGTCCCTCACCTGCCGACTAGGTCAGTGCGCTCACAATTGTCCTCAAGGAGAGAGATCAGTGCCCTTTCTGGGACACCATGTCCGCTCCACCGTCCCACTTCAGCCTTCTGGCGCTTGGTGCTGATGGTTTCTGTTTCTTTTTGTTGTTGCTGTTTTGGCTCTGGTTAAAACTGTTGCCTCTGGCCTTGGATGCTCCAACATCCAGAAGTTCACTGACCTGCCTCAGAGCTCCACACGCTGACTCTGCGGGTGGTCACTTCATTGCCTCAGTCCGACAAGCCAGCCCGGACTCCAGCCTCGCCCATCCCAGAGAGCCTGATCCCACTTGAGAGGAGCTCCAGATCCTGGCTTGACAAGAGCTGTCTCAAGCCTGGCGCCAGGGAAGAGCCATCCCGGCAGCCACTGGCTGGACATGAACGCCGGAGCCGAGCCTGCCTCAAATGGGCAAAGTCTGCAGAACCTTGCCAGTGTGTTCCCGGTAGGTTGGGTATCCGATGACAATGGCGGACCTCGAGAATCACACCTTCTAGCTGCGGCCCCTGGGCAACTCCCTGAAGGCGTCCGAGCTTCAGTCTTCTTGTGTGTGCACTAGGAAGACCTTAATCACCTATGCCTG
>PVJA010049062.1:0-13928 GCA_004027025.1 Myocastor coypus
CCAATCCTCCTGCCTCAGCCTCCCAAGTGCTGGGATTACAGGCGTGAGCCACCACGCCCGGCAGTTTTGTGTGTTTTTGAGACAGGGTCTCACTATGCAGTTCAGGCTGGCCTTGAACTCACTTTTGTAGCCCAGGCTGGTCTCGAACTCACACGGATCCTCCTGCCTCAGCCTCCCAAGTGCCGGGATTACAGGCATGCGCTACCATGCCCAACATGAGGCTTATTTCATAATGTCCAGACTCCAGTCTTTTTTTTTTTTTTTTTTTGTCTTTTTTGAGACTGGGTCTCGCCATGCAGTTCAGCTTGGACTTGAGCTCACTTTTGTAGCCCAGGCTGGTCTTGAACTCCCACTGATTTTCCTGCCTCAGCTTCCCGAGTACTGAGATTACAGGCGTGCGCCACCATGCCCAGCTATTCCAGTATTATAAAATGTTTGCAGAGAGTTCTTAGCTCTCCTTTGTCTCTTCTCTTTTATAGGCTGAATATAATCTGAATCCTTTTTGTGCTATAGTACAGCTGCCATTCAATATCATCTCACGTGCAATAGCTTTGTGCAAGAAGTAGTTTAGCTATTTAGCCATAAATAGGCAGCTAGCAATGGGCAGGGCATAAGATCAAGCTGGTCTTGTCAGCCTCAGAAAGAAAATAGCGCGTGCACGAGGTTAAGTGTTAACTCAAGCCATACAGATCACTCAGCTCAGCAAAGTAAAAGCTAATGCAGGAAAGTGACTGTTGCACCTCATCCCCTTCTCCCTTTCCCTCCTAGTTACTCAGCAAGATTTCTTTCTGCCCAATGAGTGTTTGATAGGCAAGTGCATGGTTCCTGTATGCTCTGATTCTTTATAGGTCATATCAGAGCATGGACGGTCCATACTCAAATTCTAGACATTAAGCCCACCTTCACCCGTTGTGGCCAGGGACCTGGCAAGACACTAAACAAAGACTCTACTCTGGCAACTCTTTGGGACTCCTCCCACTATTGGGAGCTTGCTATCATCTACTTCCAATAAACACTTCTCTTAACTACCTCCTTTGTGATTTGATTCTTTGAGTTTGAGAGACATCTGCCCAGTTTGGGTGATAACACTGGGACCATGGAGTCCTAAGGCTAGAAGTGAGGGTAGCTATCCCTCAGGGGCATCTGCTGTGGATCAGTCAGTGCTCCTGCATCTCACATATACTGTCCCCTTCATATGCCCATAACCACCCAGTGTAGAATTAGTCATGTCTGCATTGTAGAAATGAGGAAGCTGGGACTCTACTAGGACAAGGTCACAGGGGTGAAAGTCGATGACTGCAGATCTTACTGACCTCAGAGAATGTGCTCCTGGACCATAAGACTTGATCTAATTTATAAATGAGGAAAGCAAGCCCCTGAGATGTAAAGTAGCCTCCCCAAGGACTCCAGCTAACCACTAGGGGAGCTAGGACCAGATTCATATTTCCCCCCAGAACGCCTTTCACAGAGCCTCACTGAGACTTCTAAGAGGTCGTTGGCAGTCTCCTAATCTGTTTCCCTACTTCAAAAAGCTAGCTTTACTTGTTCTAATTGAACAACCATTTTTTAGAACTTAGCCATATGTCTAGAACATTTAAAATCCAGACACAGGGGTAATGACCTATGTGATGGGCCAGGTTTTAAAAACTACATAAAATAGCAAGAGGAACTTGACACATTCTACCCCAAGCTCCTTTCAAAATAGTGATTGTCTCAGTTACTCTTCTCTTATTGCTGGGACAAAATACCCAACACCCAAAGTGAAGGAAGCGAAGGTTTATTTAGTGTACAATTAGTGGAGGTTTCAGTTCATACTCAGCTGGGTCCAAGGCAGAGTGACACATGGGAGAGAGCAAGCATTCATGGCAGTGGCAGAGAGCAGAGAACAAAGGGAGGGGCAGCAGCTCAAGTAACTAGCAAGCCTCTCTCCCCTCCTCACATCATAACGCAGATTACCCACCCCAGGACCAAGGTGTAGCACCCACACCTGCAATCCCATCATTAGATCAAGAATCTAATCACAAACTCCAGAAGCCATCCCATGACTGCATGAGGCTAGACAACTAGACACAAACCATAACATTCTGTCCCTGAACACCCAAAGATTCATGCACATCCCTTTATGCAAAAGACATTTCAGTCCATCCCTAAGAGTCCTACAGTTTCAGCATTGCTAAAAAGTCCCAAGTCTCAAGTCTCCTCCAAGATCTAAGGTAAACTCTCCCTGACCAAATGGAAAGGTAAACACTTCGAATATTCAATGGCAGAAGAAAAATAGTATGATTCCAAAAGGTCCATACAGCAAGATACCAAGCATTGGGACCAAAGCAAGTCCAAAATTCAGAAGGGCCAGCATTAAGTCCTGTAGTTCCATGTGGAACATTCGAAACAATCTTGTGGCAAATAGTGAACTCTATGTGGCTCCACCTCTATGACAGTGCTGCTAGTAGCTCCCCTGGCTTCTCTGCTAGGCCTGCTTTGCTCCATCCTTGAAGTTTCCCTTGGGTGATCCATGTTTTTGGCTTTTCCAGACTTCTGCAGTTTCCACTGAATAGGCTTCTCACTCACAGTTTTGTACACTGCCCTCCCAGGGGCACACTGCCTGGCCTCCCAGGCCTTCTGAAACCTAGGTGGAAGTCTTCTTAGCCTTAGAACTCCTGCATTCTGCAAGTACCTAAAAGCAACATCGCATAGATGATGCCAAGGTCTGCTGCCAGCTGGAGCAGTATCTAGGCTTCCTTCTCTCTTGGCTGTAGGCGTTGAGTGCTTGGATTGCTGAGCACTCTGACCCTGATTCTGAGGAATAAATTCTCTATGTCATTGCCATTCTGGAACCTGGTGGTGTGGCCACACTGCCATTCTGGGACATGGGGCTCTGCATCTTTCTCCTCAAGGCAAAGTCCCCCACCCCAGAAGTTCTGAGGCTGCAAAGGGAGAGAACCTGCCACCTCCTGTGATGCCCTCAGGATGTCTTTTTTATTCTCCTGTTCCTCCTGAGGAATGGAGAACTCAGCTTTTGACTTTGCAGTCCACAGCCTTCCTGGTACTTCCTTTCTGGCCAAATGCAACTTTTTATTTTATTTATTATTTTTTTAGAAGAATTATTTTATTTTATTTTTTTCTTGTTTCGGAACTTTTGTTTGTTTATGTATTTTTATGGCTGGCTCAGCTTGCCCTCAGAGCCGGGCTGGTGCAGCATGTGGTGCCAGGGATCGAACCGCGGTTCCTGCAGCCACCTAAGCTTTCCTAAGCAGGCGCTTTAGACCACTGAGCCATCCTGCCAGGCCCCTTATTTATTAATTTTAATTTAAGTTTGTTTATTTGTCTTTTTGAGATAGGGTCTTGCTATGTAGTTCAGGTTGGCTTTCAGCTCACTTTTGTAGCCCAGGCTGGTCTCGAGCTTACACTGATCCTCCTGCCTCAGCCTCCCAAATGCTGAGATTACAGGCGTGTGCCACCATGTTCAGCAAAACACAATATTTAAATTATCCTCCTGGGCTCTTTGCTCTTGATTCTCCACATAAATCTAACTAAAAGCCCTCAACAATAGCCATTGCACCACCTCAGCATTTGACTGCCTTGAAATTTCTTTCACCAGATTAATCAGTTCACCATGCTTAATCTCAGTCTCAAGCAAACTCTCTGGACAGGAGCAAAATTTAGACAAACTTTCTGCCAAGCCATAACACGAATCATCTGGGGTCCAAAAACCAATGCGGTCCTTCTTCCTCAAAAGAAACCTCCCCAGCCTGGTCTTTATAGACATGGTTTCTCTCAGTATTCTGGTCTCCTGAGCTCTGACTAGAATCTCCCATACAGAACAGCCAAAGCTGTTCCAGTGCTTCCATTGTAGGTAACATTTCCAAATCCTTGCTATCTCTTCCCATAAGCCATTCCCAAAAGTTTGTCATCCACATGGTCAGGTAGTCACATCAAGGACCCCAGTCCTAGTACCAAATTCTGTCTCAATTACTCCTCTCATTGCTGGGTCAAAATACCCAACATCCAAAATGAAGGAAGGATGAGGTATTTAGCTCAAAGTTAGCAGAAGTTTTAATCCATACTCAGCTGGCTCCAAGGTAGAGTGGCACATGGCAGAGAACCACCACCGTTCTTGGCAGGAGCAAAGAGCAAAGAATAAAGGGAGGGGCAGCAGCTCAGGCAGCTAGCAAACTTCTTTCCCCTCCTTACACTGTAATGCAGATTACACACCCTAGGGCCAAAGTGTGGCACTCACACCTGCAATCCCAGCATTAGATCAAGAATCAATCACATGCCAGGAGTGGTGGCACACGCCTGTAATCCCAGCACTTGGGAGGCCGAGGCAGGAGGATTGGTGTGAGTTTGAGACCAGCCTGGGCTACAAAAGTGAGCTAAGGCCAGCCTGAACTGCGTAGTGAGACCCTGTCTCAAAAAGACAAAAAAAAAAAAAGTATCAATCACAAACTCCAGAAGGCACTCCATGATTGTGTGAGGCCTTTTTTTTTTTTTTTTTTTTTGTCTTTTTGAGACAAATACAAGCATGGAATAGTGTTTAAAATGTCTTGTTCAGTGGTTTTAAAAAATTAGTGCTGGGTTTATCCCGCTTTGCAAGTTTAAATCCTTGTCCCAGTAATGGATGTTTGGCATCCTAATGCAAGCTGGAAGTGGCAGAACGCTGAGCAAATGGTTCTACTTAGCTGCAAGAAAATAAATCTGAAGGTTTCCTAAATGGTGGTGGCAGGGATAAAGTGCTGCTTTCAGTAGCTGCCCCCAACACAGGCACATGTGGACTGTCTTTGAAGCCAGACGCACATCTGTACCAATTCTTCTGGTCCACCCACCAGCTCTGTCACCAGAGGGCAAATTACTTCATCATCTCCTTATCTTTAAGATGGAGACACTTGTTCTCATGCAAGATTGTCATGAGGATAAAATCCGATAATATTGCAAAACCACCAGTAGTAGGCTTGCAATATGATAGCTACTGTGCTTAAGTATTCCTTCATGGTTGGCTACACCCCTAGTAATAAATTTGCGTGTTTATGTGGTGATTTGCATATTTCTGAGTATTGCTACGGTCATTATTGCTTTATTTGATCTCCAAAACAACCCAGTACGGGTTAAAGTACTTTTTGTTTTGTTTTTGTACTGAAAATTGAATTCAGGGTCTTTGCATTGAGCTACAATCTTAGATTTTTTTTTTTTTTTTTTTTTTATTATGGCCCACTCAGCCTGCCCTGGGGATGGGGCTAGCACAGCATGTGGGTCCAGGGATCGAACCACAGTCTCTGTGGTTGCCTAAGCTTGCCTAAGCTTCCCCTGCTGGCACACAGTAAGACTGCTCCTCTGCCTTTAAACCACTGAGCTATCTCACCGGCCCCATTTTTTAATTTTTTGAGACAGGGTTTCACTGAGGAACTACGTCATTCAGTGTTGGCTCAAAGTTGGTATCTTCCTGCATCAGATTTCTATTATCTCATCAGTGAGAGTCAAAGCACTTGCTTACATAATGCATTGTAGAATTGTGTTTGCAATCAAGTCTTGCGTCTAGGTACAAAATTGTTCTGTCTCACTTGCTGCTGAAGTAGGGTTAGATAGGGTGTCTGAGTTTCCCTCATTTATTCACCAAATGTTAGTTGCCACTTGAATACTTGAGCTTGATATCTGATATCTGTCCTGTTTGTACTGTCCCTTATTGGCTAGCACAAAACTCAATAAATACCTGTGGAATGAATGAGGGGATAAAACCAGGTCTCTGATGCCTCTCACTAGCTTATTCCCATACTGCTAGAGAGAAGCGAAGCCTGTACAAGTTGAGACAGGCTACACATGGCACTATGACTCTCAGAATAATTATGCTAAGTAGAAACCAGACCAAAAAAAAAGAGATGTATTGTAGGGTTCCATTTATAAAGAAATATAAAAAATGCAAACCAATATAGAATGACAGGGCCGGCAGGATGGCTCAGTGGTCTAAAGCGCCTGCTTGGGGAAGCTTGGGTGGCTTCAGAGACCGCGGTTCAATCCCCGGCACCACATGCTGCGCCAGCCGTGCCCTCGGGGCAGGCTGAGCCGGCCATAAAAATGAGTGAATAAACAAAGGTTCTGAAACAAGAATAAAAATAATAAATAAAATTTAAAAATTTTTAAAAAATAGAATGACAGAAAGTAGTTTGCTGGTTGCCTGGGAATGGGACCAAAAGGGGCCCAGGAGAACAATTTCCAAAGCACAAGGGAATGTTTGAGGGTGGTTGGTATGTGCCTTGCTTTTGGTGATGGCCTCATGGGTGTGTAAACATGTTCGCATGTTGTGACTCATTCGTGTCAACTGTACCTCACAAGTCTGTTTGAAGGGGAAGAGGAAGAGGAAAAGAAAAGGAAGTGGAGAAGAAGGTTGACTCTCTAGGACCCCTGGCACACAGTAAGACTGCTCCTCTGTCTGTTTTTTGTATCTTAAATGCTAGGTGAAGAAAAGATTGGCCTCATACACAGAAGCCCCAGCACCTCGTCTTGTCTCTTCCATTCACAAAGGTGTGTGATGCTGAGCCTTAGCCTACGCCCTGCTGGCCAGCGTCCTTAGGCCATATTGGCCCCTGTATTCCCAGCCTACCCAAGGCATAGGTTGGATGATTACCTGAGAAAACACCTGTTGTAGTGCTTTATAGCAGTGAGTGTCAAAGAGAAGAGGCATGGAAGGTGACAGGGATGTCTTGAGCATATGTTACAGTGGAACCCAGAAGTCCCCAGGAGCAGCTGAGTGCTATGTCCCTTTGTGAAGTAACCCCCGAATTCCTACATTACAGGTTTCCTTATGTCCACTAGTTTAGTTTATCAAGAGATATGTTGCAAATAGAGGGCTGTAACCCCAGCACTCTGGAAGGCTAAGGTGGGATCACAAGTTTGACATCAGCCTGGGGAACTTAATAACTTATCAACTTAGGAAGAATCTAAGTCTTACAGTAAAAAACAAAAAGGGTTGGGAATGCAACTCAGTGCAAAGGTTCTGAGTGAAATTATCAGCACCAGCTGGGCACAGTGGCACACGCCTGTAATCCCAGCACTTGAGAGGCTGAGGCAGGAGGAACAGTGCAAGTTCAAGACCAGCCTGAGCTACAAAAGTGAACTCAAGGCCAGCCTGAACTGCATAGTGAAACCCTGTCTCAAAAAGAAAGAAGAAGGAAAGAAAGAAAGAAAGAAAGAAAGAAAGAAAGAAAGAAAGAAAGAAAGAAAGAAAGAAAGAGCCAGGTGTGGCGGTGCATGCCTGTAATCCCAGCACTCGGGAGGCTGAGGCGGGAGGATCGGTGTGAGTTCGAGACCAGCCTGAGCTATAAAAGTGAGCTCAAGGCCAGCCTGAACTGCACAGTGAGACCCTGTCTCAAAAGGGAAAGAGAGAGGGAGGGAGGAGGGGAGGGAAGGGAAGAAGGGGAGGGAGAGAAGTCATGTTCTAGGTTCAACTTCCCCACTCAGAGATCTCGGACAGATCATGTCTCCTCTCTGAGTATCTTCCAAAAATGGGGTAGGACTCAGTGGCCCCCAGTTTCTTTCACTCTAGTGTTACTGGGTTCTATCCTCTTCCTGTCAACCAATTGGCCAACACTGATGACTGCCAGTGGGCAGGACCAGTGTGACCAGAGACCTTTAATGATCTTTTTTTTTTTTTTTTTTTTTTGAGACAGGGTCTCACTATGCAGTTCAGGCTGGCCTTAAGCTCACTTTTGTAGCCCAGGCTGGTCTCGAACTCACACCGATCCTCCTGCCTCAGCCTCCCGAGTGCTGGGATTACAGGCGTGCGCCACCACGCCCGGCTACCTATAATGATCTTGAGTTATCAGGAAAGTAGTAACTTTTATCAACTGCCCACTCTCCACCAACACACACAGGCACACACACACACACACACACACGCACACACACACGCACGCACGCACACGCACACATACACACACACACTAGGAGCTTGCTCTTCACTACCACTCTTTATTCCTTTTTTGTTTTTGTCTCACTCTCGTAAATACCACATTAGCATATATATCCCATAATCTTTTTTATACTCATACATTTAAAATCTATCATGTGAATGAATAGGCTTGAATTCTTACCTCCCAGAAAGCTTGGTCATCAAAATATTTCACCAAAGGAGGTGCTTTCCATATGTTGAGCTTTAGGAGCAAACCTTAAAACAACAATAAAGAACTATTAAAACAGCTGTAGCACAGCACTGTTATCTCAAGATTAACCAACATTGCTGGGCGTGGTGGCGCACGCCTGTAATCCCAGCACTCGGGAGGCTGAGGCAGGAGGATTGGTGCGAGTTCGAGACCAGCCTGGGCTACAGAAGTGAGCTCAAGGCCAGCCTGAACTGCATAGCGAGACCCTGTCTCAAAAAGACAAAAAAAAAAAAAAAAAAAAAAAAAAAAAAAAAGATTAACCAACATATTGTGTGCAGAGCAGAGCATCTCAGCAGAAATCATTTCTCTTCCACCATCAAGAGACAGACCAACGGGAGTCCTGTCATGCCTGGGTCCACTTCATTAATTCTGTAGCTGTCTTCTGCTAGGAACTGACACAAGCAGTGTTCTCCAAAGGGTTGAAGTGACCCGGAGTAGCACCTAGTATCTTTGGGTCCAGTGTCCTTCCCAAAACAGAATAGAAGGGCCGCGGCAGATGGTGACACTCCAAAGCTGACCCATTTAAAATGCAAGAGCTACCATGGAGAGCGACTCAGTCAGGCTCGCACCGCCCATCTTCAAGAGCTCTGAAGCCTTGGCTACTGCCTTGAGGAACATCATTTGCAGCAGCCTGCTTTTGCTCTTGCTTGTCCTCTTTTTTTTTTTTTTCTTTTTTGTCCAGCATCTGTTCAGCTATCTAGACCCTATACATCTCGTTAGCTTTGTAAAGTCAGGTGAATTTTCCAGGATGCATTGACAGCTTGTTTTTCCTCAGGGGCAGGAAAATCTCTTTGTCTCTGTCTACCTCCCTCTCTGTTTCTCTCCCTTTCTGTCTCCCTCTCTGTCTGTCTGTGTGAAAAGACAAGGTATTCTGTTGCTCAGGCTGGCCTCAAACTCTTGGGCTTAAACAAAAGGACTGAGCCTTCCTGAGTAACTGGGATGACAGGCCTGTACCACTACACATAGCTATTTGTATGGGTTTTGTTTATTTGTTTTTTAGCAGGACTGGGTATTGAACTCAGGACCTTGCACTTGCCAGGCAAGCGCTCATTCTACTGAGCTATTTTCCCAGCACCCCCCCCTTTTTTTTCTTTATGTACTTAGTACAGGGTTTACAGGGTTTCTCTATATAGATCAGACTCATAGTGATTCTCCTGTTTTCAGCCTCCCAAGAGCTGGGATTACAGGCACATATCACCACACCCAGTAATCCCCATCTCAGCGCACCCCAGGGGTGGGGCTGGCATGACATGCCAGGGGTTGAACACCAGCTGCTGCGCCCTGCCTAAGCAGGCGCTTTAGTCCACTATTTGTGTGGTTTTAATGATGATGACTTTAGTGTATTAATAAGATTAACCAGAGTAGGTACATGCTTTCAGAGTGTAGCCTTTAACTCATGCCTGTACACAAAGTGAAACCAGCACAGTTCATGTCCCCAAAATCGCTCAGAAATAACTTATCACATTTGAATTTTCTAGATAGCTGACGCTCGCTCATCGCCGATGAAAACTCAAACGAAATACATATTCGTATGAGACGACACTGAACATACTGAGAGACCTTAAAAAATCAGAATTGTCACTAGGAACATCCATTCTGGAGACATGCTGCATAGCATGGGAAGCACACCGCGGCCAAGAGCGCTGGTCTGTTCACTTGGCAGCCTGAGCATCTTGTGTTCTTGGCTCCAGTTTAGAATTTCTTCACCTTGGTTAAGCTCTCTGCTTTCCCTTTTTTTTTTTTTTTTTTTAAATTTTATTTATTTATTTTTTCTTGTTTCAGAACCTTTGTTTGTTTATTCACTCATTTTTATGGCTGGCTCAGCCCCCCCCCACCCTCAGGGCAGGGCTGGCGCAGCATGTGGTGCCAGGGATCAAACCGCAGTCCCTGAAGCCGCCCAAGCTTTCCCAAGCAGGCGCTTTAGACCAATGAGCCATCCCGCCGGGCCTCTGCTTTCCCTTTTGAATTCTACCAGTGTGCATTACCTACGGAAACGTAACCCACCTCTGCTCTGTTTCTAACCTACTGAAGTGGAACACCTAATAACCACACCCAGAAGGATTCTTTCTTTCTTTTATTTCTTTTTTAATTTTTTACTTATTTATTTATTTGGTACAAGATCTCACTATGCAGCTCAGACTTGCAGTGATCCTCCTGCCTCAGCCTCCCCAGAACTGGGATTACAGGTATCTGCCACCATGCTGGGTTTCAGGGTCTGTCCTGGCACGAGGTACTAGGGTGGTGGTTTTCAACCTTTCTAATGCCATGACCCTGCAATACAGTTCCTCATGTTGTGGTGACCCCAAACCAAAAAATAATTTTGGTGGCTACTTCAAAACTGTAATTTTGCTACAGTTATGATTTGGAATGTAAATACCTGAGATGCATTATGTATTCTCATTGCTACCACCAGGGTGGAGACCCACAGGTTGAGAACTGCTATGTAACTAGGGATTGAACCTAGGTCTTTGCACTTGCCAGGGAGGCCCTTAGAGTGCCAAGCTAAGCTATCTCCCCAGCCCATAAAAGGATTATTTGTTAAATAAGTATGGACAGACCCCAAATGTTTGGATGGGGGTGTCTATTAACAAGTTAAATGTTTGACTGTAAGGGGTCAGTTTGGTCCTTCCATTGTCCGGGTTTGTTTGTTTTGCTGGCGGTGGTGTTTGTTTTTGAAATGCTAAGGTTGAATCTGGGGTCCCACACATGCTAGACGAGGACCCTGTTGCTGAATTATATACAATCGCTATCCGGTTTTGTTTTGTTTTGTTCTGTTTTTGTCTTTTTGAGACAGGGTCTTGCTATGAAGTTCAGCCTGGCCTTGAGCTCACTTTTGTAGCCCAGGTTGATCTCAAACTCAAACCAATGCTCCTGCCACAGCCTCCCAAGTGCCGGGATTACAGGTGTGTGCCACCACACCAGTCCCTATCTGGTTTTGGACTGCTTGCTTTTTTATCTATTTGTTTTTATGTTTATGGTACTGCAAATAGAGCTGAGGGCCTTCATACCAAACCACCTTCCCAACTCTTTGTGAGTTTTTATTTTGAGATAGGATCTTACTAAGTTATTACCTTGACCTGACTGGGCTAGACATTTGAGCATCCTGCCTCAGCCCCAACAAGTGCTGGGGTGATAGGCATTGCACGGCCAGCCCATGTTGCTTTGAATCACTCAGTGTCCCCAGTGGCAGAAGTAACACGGAAAGAGAAAAGCACACGGAGGAAAGACTGCAGGTCACTGAGGAAGGTCAGAGGTCCCTTTCAATTCAGAAATGATGTGATTCTGTGTTGTTTTGTTAAAGCAAGATTTGAGGGGCTGGCAAGATGACTCAGCGATCTAAAGTGCCTGCTTAGGCAAGCTTAGGCAAGTGTGCAGGGACCACAGTTCATTCGCCGGCACCACATGCTGAGCCGGCCATAACATTAAAAAAAAAAAAAAAAAAGATTTGAGTCCTTTGTGACATTGAGCTGGAATTGACCGTGTTGGTCCATGGTCCATGGGGGTGGGAGGACAGCACCTCCAGAGTTATCCCGACATGTGTGCTGGCCCCCACACTGGGCCCAAGACAGTGGCAGAAAAAGGGGGGCATCGCACTGACCTGTTAGGAAACCGGAGCCCATGCCCATTGCAATCGCCAAGCAGAAAGCCCCGACATCCATGAGCATCATGTAGCCAGTCCTAGAAACAGCAGAGCAGAGCCGTCACAGAGGCATCAGGCTGCAGAGGCCCGCAGGAGGAGAAGGACCGTGGGCATCCAGAGTACCACTGCGGGAGGGACCTTGAGAGCCCAGGGTCCTCTCCCTAGGGGTGCATCACCTGTCATTTTCCTGCAGCCATGCACACATGCAATGAGGAAGGAGAAGGAGGTCCAAGATCTACTTCAGTGTATTTTATCCTTTTCTTTTCTTTTTTTTTAATGGCCAGCTCAGCCCGCCCTGGGGTGTGGACCTGGCACAGCATGTGGTCCCGGGGATCCAACAGAGGTCCCTGCAGTTGCCTAAGCTTGCCTAAACAGGCGCTTTAGACCACTGAGCCATCTCACCGGCCCAGTGTATTTTAATCTTGAGCCCCCATGGGTAATAAGGTAGACCAGGAGTCAGAAGACCCAAGTTCAAGACTGCCTTGCCACCAACTGATCACCTGGTTTCCTCATTGGCCAATTAAAGATGAATGGGTGGGCAAGATAGGCTGTGGCTTGGCTATCAGACCATCTCCCCTGCCCTGCCCACCCCTGCCTCTGTACTTCCCAGTGCCCTTTCTCTCAGGGCCATCCCAGAGCATCATTTGCAAGACTAAACTATGTATTACAAGGACTTTGGGTGCTGAGTGAAATTGTCCCAAGGTTTAGCCTGTGCCTAGCCACTCCTAGCCCCTTCTTTACAGTGCTATGGGCAATTGCATGACTCAGGCCAATTGTTTGTTTGTTTTTTAATTCAGCACTAGGGATAAAACTTAGAATCTTGCACTTGCCAGGTAGACACTTATGCCCCTGAGCTATCTCCCCAGCCCTAATGAACCTAGCTTTTTTGGTGGTGTTGCCTTTTTGAGACAGTCTCGCTATGCAGTTCAGGCTGGCCTTGAGCTCACTTTTTGTAGCCCAGGCTGGTCTCAAGCACGCACCAATCCTCCTGCCTCAGCCTCCCAAGTGCTGGGATTATAGGTGTGCACCACCATGCCTGGCAAGCTGGCTTTTAAGCTTTTTCTGTTTCTTATTTCAAAAGCATCACAGGCAGCTGGGCAGCTGGTATCCTCATTTTGAAAATAAAGCACAGCTCAGAGCCTGCCATTGATCTGTCTCTGTGTCTCTCTCCCCATTTTTTCTTTCCTCCTCCTCTTTCTTCTTTTTCAATAATAGAGCTCGAGCCCATAGGGCCTTTGCACTGAGATATATCCTCAACCTTTTCAATGCCCCTCCTTTAAAAATTTTTTTTTTGCAGGACCAGGATTCGAACTCAGGACCTTGCACTTGCCAGGCAGGCACTAGTGCTGTGGAGCTATCTCCCTGACCCCCATCCTTTTTTCAAATTTTGAGAAAAGGTACACTATGTCAACTTGACCAGGCTGGGTTCAAGCTTATAATGCTCTGTCCTCAGCCTTCTGAGGGATGAGATTTCAGGTGTATGTTGCCACACCCAGCTCAATAAAGATTCTTAAACTGGTCAAATAAGCTGAAACACAGGGAACGTGATAAAATGGACTACATTAAAATTAAGAACTTATATTATTGAAAGACACAAGAAAGGGAAAAGTGACTTACAAAAATAGGAAGGCATGACATGTATAACAAAGGACCTACAATTAGAATATATAAAGAATTCTAGCCGGGCATGGTGGCACACGCCTGTAATCCCAGCACTTGGGAGGCTGAGGCAGGAGGATTGGTGTGAGTTCGAGACCAGCCTGGATTGGTGTGAGTTCGAGACCAGCCTGGGCTACAAAAGTGAGCTGAAGGCCAGCCTGAGCTACATAGCAAGACCCTGTCTCAAAAAGACAATAATAATAATAATAATAATAATAATAATAATTCTGAGTGGGCCACCCAGATAGCTCAGCAGATTAAAGGCCTGCTTAGGCAGATGCAGGGCTGGAAGTTTGACCCCAGCCTGCCCTGGGGGCACACTGAGCTGGCGATTGAGACTGGGCAAGGTGATGCATGCTGTAATTCCAGTGCTGGGGAAGCTGAGAAAACCCGAGGATCACTACAAGTCCGATCTGTGTAGTGAGATGTTGTAGACTCTATAGACTCTGTGCTAAATACATTAAAAAAAAAAAAAAAAA
>PVJA010049063.1:0-13920 GCA_004027025.1 Myocastor coypus
TTTTTTTTTTTTTTTTTTTTTTTTTTGGTGAGGTAAAGATATGAATAAGAAGGTTATTTTAATAGTATGCACCTTGGAAGAGAAAGTAATGTACAAAAGTAGCCTTGTGTTTATTGGATTTTAGAATTCTAGAAGAGTGAAATAGTGTCTTCTTTTTCATTACTTTTACTTTAGCAAAAAATCATCACAGCTGAATAGCTGCAACTATGAGAAACTGGTATGAAAGCCACAAGATGAAAATGAGAATGATGTTTCCGGAAGTAAGTTTCAAGCATGGAAGTTAGGGTCAATCTCAGCCTTGAAGACATTCAATACGTGCATCTGGGTGTCAGAGGTGAGATTTGGTACCAAGATCAACTTGAAGATTTTTGCATTCCCAACAGTATAAATAGTATTGAAAGGAATTGGAAAACATTGATAATTTATAGCAATAGTATGTTTATGTGGAAAGCAAAATGCAGAACACTAGGAGAGGCTCACATTGATAGAATGATGGATACACATTTTATACAAATACACATATTTGCCCTTTACATACTTTTATCATATTGAGAATAGAGGAAATATCTCTCTGGCTCTAGATTTTTGGGAGCTTTATATAAGAAGCATAGGTAAGGCAAAGTAGTTTAACAACACTCTAAAAAATGATCATTAGCTCAGGGGTCTAAATGCCTGCCGAGGCAAATACAAGGACCTGGGTTCAATTCTCTGTACCACATGCCATGTTGGTCCTGCCCTGGGCTCACCCAGCCAGCCACCAAGACCGGGCATGGTGGCACACACCTGAGATCCCAGCACTGGGGAGTCGGAAACAGGAGGATCACCACGAGTCAGAGCTGCGTAATGAGACCCCATACCAAACACATAAAATTTTTTAAAAAGTGATAATCTGGACATTAGATTACACAGACATGCTAATTACTCCATGAAATTTAAAAGCTAGTTTAGATTTTTCTTCAATTCTCAAAGTTTTGGTACTCCTCTCCTTCAATGCTAAGATAATACAAGACTGGCTATCACATCTTTTCCTTCAGTATATTTATTCTTATTTATTTATTTATTTATTTATTTTTGTCTTTTTGAGACAGGGTCTCGCTATGCAGTTCAGGCTGGCCTTGAGCTCACTTTGGTAGCCCAGGCTGGTCTTGAACTTGCACCGATCCTCCTGCCTCAGCCTCCCAAATGCTGGGATTACAGGCATGAGCCACCACGCCTGGCCCCTTCAGTGTGTTTAGATATGGTTTGCATTCTATTAACAATCAAACTTATCAATATATAAAGTTGAAGTCTAAATAGCATGAAATCTGAATTTCAAGGATAAAACTGAGATTGCTATTGCCGGCGAATGTGTTATGCTTGTGTGACTATGTATGAATATTTTCAATAGCAGATACAAGAAGAGAAGTGGAAAACTGACGCTTGTAATGATGACAACGGCAGCAACTACTGACGGCTCGAGATGGGGCAGACATCAGTCAGAATCAATCAGTGTTCCCTGACTGCTACCCACAGATATGCTGGGCCCAATACCACCGTGGTAGGGGTAACACTGTGCAGCATAGGATGATGCCCAATCGCGACCTCTGCCCAGCACCTGAGGCGCCCCCAGACAGACATCATATGTCCCCCAGCAGATGAGACGGGAGCAACAGCCACCCTGGGCTAAGGACTACTGCATTCTGTGCTTATCCGTGGAATTCTTTCCCTGTGCTATCTCAGTAACCGTTCCCCTTCTCCTGTGAAACAGGTATCATTTTGCCCCATTTTTCAGATGAAAAACTCAGAGGATTATTAAATTGTTGAAGGACACATGGCCAATAAGTGGTGTTTCCCTGTATGAATTCCAATATGGCTGTCTCCAGAGTCGGCATCCTGCCACCAGAATGCAATGGAACATACAGATGTGTATTCCTCAGAGAGGAGAGTCTTTCTGATTTGTTACAGAAAGTACTTAGAGGTTATAAAACTAGGTAAAATTTCCTGCAGGCTATGAGCTACCAAGCAAGTACTAAATGACAGTTACTATTTATATTCAATCCCATTTCACCCTAGAAGAATCACTAATAAACATGGTTTTATTTTGTCCCCATATTTTTTACTTTTTATCTTGTCTCTGTCTCTCTCTTACCTTTCTTTCTTTCTTCCTTCCTTCCTCTCTCTCTCTCTCTCTCTCTCTCTCTCTCTCTCTCTCTCTCTCTCTCTCTCTCTCTCTTTTTGTCCCATACTTTTTAAATGCAGAGAGAACTTGCCCCAGGAGACTTACGGTCCGCGGGAAGCTGTTTGTGTCTCTGGCCATCCCGCACAACACTGCTCCCGCTCTCACTGGAGCTGCTGCTCTGGCGAGTGATATTCACTGGGACCTTTGTCATAGGAACAGGCGCTGGTACCGAAGGTGGAAGGGGGACAGGAACAGGAGCTGGTGCTGGAGGAGGTGACGGGGCAGACGGAGTATCGGCTGGCCTTGGCCCGTACTCCATCCGTTGTTTCTATAAAAAGACAAATAATTAACTTAAATTTTTAAAAAATATATAAACCTAGGTTAAGAAATGAAAGTGTACACACACTGACAGGAACTTATTAGCTACTTAACTATAAACTTCTGTTTATCTGTCTGTCTATCTATCTATCTATTTTGTCCTTTTGAGACAGGGTCTCGCTATGCAATTCAGGCTGATCTTGAGCTCACTTTTGTAGCTCATAACAAATATATGCTTGTGTACACACACTCACTTGTACCTACCTCATCCTATAGGACATAATAATCATAAAAGTCTTTAATAATCTTATAAACATTTAGACATGTGTTCAAGGCCAGTACATAAGTTCCCAGAGTAGCAAGCAAACACTAACAGCAAATAGTATAAGAAAACTAAATTTGGAACTGAAATCGCACAATACCAGAATAGTCAAAAATTCCTGATTATTTTATAATTTGCCTTATGAATAACATCTAACAGAGCTGGAATTCAATAGCTCTAAGCAACCCTTCTTTTACATGTGTGCTATCTGCAAAGGTTTTTCCCAGGTTATCATTTATTTATCTATGTTATGGTTTATGTCTAGATGTCCCCCAAAAGCCTCATGCAATCATGAGGTGGGGTCTTTTAGAGTTTGAGACTTGACTCATGATCCACTGTGATTATGTGTTTTAGTATTGATGGGATTATGGGTCTGAGTATTGCTGGAATTACTTGACTCATGATCCACTGGGATTATGTGTTTTAGTACTGTTGGGGTTATTGGTCTGAGTATGGCTGGGATTATGGGTGTGGCCTAAGGTGGATAGGCTGAGGCAGAGAGCTTGAATATAATATAAAGAGAGACAGAATGACAGACTAACACTGTTGCTCTCTGCTTCCCTGATTGGTCAGTTGCCTCTGTCACCATTTTGTTGCTGTTCCACCACCATGAACTGCTGGCCTCTGCATTGTGCCACTCTGCCTTAGATCCAGCTGAGTATGGAATGAAACCTCCAGTTACTGTGAGCTAAATGAACCTTTCCATCCTTCATTTTGGGTGTCGTGTACTTGTCCCAGCAACAAGAGAAGAGTAACTAAGACTATCTATCTATCTATCTATCTATCTTGTCTTTTTGAGACAAGGTCTCACTATGCAGTTCAGGCTGATCTTGAGCTCACTTTTGTAGCCCAGGCTGGTCGTGAACTCACTTTGATCCTCCTGCCTCAGCCTCCTAGGTTATTGTTAAAGAGGCAAGATTCTAGTAAATAAGGGACTTATGCTTGAAGAGACAAATAATACTAAAATGCTGTTATTTAATTTTTCAAAGCTCAACTCTCTTTGCCACCAGAAAACGGGCAGGTGATGGGATGCATGGGTGGGAGGTTGAAGTCTTACAGCGGGAGGTGAGCTCAGTGGTAGAGTCCTTGTCTAACATCAACAATGTCCTAAATTCTATCCCCCATACTATAAAAACAAAAAGATACGATCTAAAATTAAATATTTAGGGCAACTTACAAATGAACTAGAGGAGAAGCATATGTTTTAAAAAGCAGATGCGATAACATATGCAGTGCTTTCAGATAATGTTTAAATCATGGATTAGGCGATGATAAAATATTTATGCATATTCTTTATAAAATACACAAGAACAAAACATTAAGTCTAAACAAAAGAATTGAAACTAATAGATAACTGCACCATAAGAGGCTCCAAATTCTCAAAAGGCAAGTCATCTTCATAGAAGCAAAGTTGTAGAGGGCAATGGCTTCTAACCCAGATAAAGTTGAAATGCTGCTGCAGTCCAATTTTAATTATTCTAAAATTTAGGTTTAGCATGTAAGATGAAAAAAGAAAAACCTTTTGGTAATCTGGTCCTTTGATTAAAACAGTATTTACTTTGAACTCTACATTGGCCCAAATATAAGATAGCATTGATCTGAAGAGAGTCCTCCCATTTTCCACAGAGATGAAAAACATCAAATGCACACCATGCACACACCATTTCTAAGTTAAATCGTTACCCACCAAACCCACACACCAACCTTCATCATGTTGCTTTCACAGCAAATGATTGCCACCTGTGGAAGCCACACGGGAAGGAGTCTCATTGTTTCTGTTGTTTCTTATAAACTACTCGGCCAGTGGGGAGAAGGTGGTGGGGATGGGATACAGAGTGCAAGAACTGAAAGAGGGGTCTGCAGTGCACCAGCTACCCCAGGAGGAGCAGGTCAAAGGCAGGCAGGGTGAAAGGAAGAAAAGCAGAGAGGGGAGTCTATCATGAAGTTAGACAGGCCAGAGACAGATGACCCATCTGCTCCGGGTCTAGAAACATCTCTAATGTACTTGGTCACATATTAGAATGCATCATTATTATACTTTGCAAAATACTCTTCCTATATTTGGGCCAATAAATACTGAAAGAAATCAAAATACAGCAAACATCAAAGTGTACTTAGCACACACCAAAGTCACGTGACCCTCACATAAGCCATGGTGCCTGGACACAAATGCCCTCTGCAGGTTATTTCATGCAGGGTTAACCAGGTCTCCCATTAGTGTTTCAAAAGGGCCAGAGTTTGTTTTTAAAGCATTTTAAAAAAAATTTTATTTATTTATTTTTTTATTTTTTTCTTGTTTCAGAACAATTGTTTGTTTATTCACTCATTTTTATGGCCGGCTCAGCCCGCCCTGAGGGCAGGGCTGGCGCAGCATGTGGTGCCGGGGATAGAACCGCGGTCCCTGAAGCCGCCCAAGCTTTCCCAAGCAGGCGCTTTAGACCACTGAGCCATCCCGCCGAGCCCTTTTAAAGCATTTTAAGAAAAAAAGTTATAAAGTCTATATTCTGTGATACGCTTCCTAATTTCTGCTTTCATAAAAACAAGATTGGACCGTGTTTTGCTACCCATCCAATGACACCGTGCCAAACTGGACACACTGTGTGTTACTGTCATGGTGAAGCATGAAGACAGCCTCACCAAATGTTTTCTGCCTCCCTTCATTCACCTGTGACTGCTCCACATTGTGACCTGATCCCTCTTGCCTAGAGAACAACATAAACTGCCTATGAAACTTTGCAAATCCATGTGAAAGATTTTCATGGCTTATGGTATAAATTACATTGACTTGCATATTTTTCTCTTTTCCTAGTCTCTCGTGCCCTCTTCTTCCAACCACAGGAAGTGAGAGAAAGGACCTTCCCGGGACCACTGCAGCCCATCCTGAGAAGCCTACAAGGACAGCCTTTCTGTGTGGGCTTTCTAAATCTTCACATGGAGGAAATAGAATCAGTGCTGATGGGGGCAACCCACGTCCTCCGTGTCCTTCCCTGCCTTTGTCACCTTCTGCTTGTTCCTTCATTACTTCTGCCTTTCGGCTACCTAGGCTTGGACATACAACATGACTCCCTCTTATCCTCAGCTTTGGGGAAGTATTGGACTCTGGAGTCTTTTCCTCCTGCAGCAAAGCACTGCAGCTCCAATCCAGAAAGCCTGACCAACTCCGCCCTGTTAGCCTGGAACTTTCCGAGTACATCACACTGACAGCGCCCCAAGCCCCTGAGTTGTGGGTAAGTAAGCACTTCCATCAACTGGATGTGGCTCATTTTTGCACCACACTGATCCTTCACAAATAAAAAGTTCTGTTCACAGTAATAATTCCTTTTGTCTCTCTCTAAAATAACTCAGAACTCCTAGCCCTTAGAGAAAACTGACTTTTGCATTGATGATGAAGCTATACTGACTTCCTTTTCCTTAGCAACTAAAGCTGAGTAGAACTTCTCAAGGGTAGATACAGTTGTTGCAAGCCAAGCCCCTGATTCAAGCAAGATACTGCTTCACAGGGCAAATTATGCAAGTAAGCCCGACAACGCCATGAAAATTTAATGGTTCTTAAAATGTTTAACCTACTCTAAATGACACATTGGTCTCTAAATTTAGTCTCTCTGGAACCCTGCAATAAAAACTAAGTACAGCTGGATCATTTGGAGGGTGTTAAGTCCAGAAATTGAATCAAAAAATTGTATTAAAAAGAATTTCCGGGAGGAAGCAAGTGTGTTACCTCAGACAGCTCGCCAAGTAATTGCTAATAAGAAAGTGGAGCAAATGACATTAAATGAAAAAATTAAAACAATATGGATATAAAACAATATCAGTTTCCATTTACATAAAATAGCAGAAGACATGAGCAAATAGGTTTTTGATGGCAAAATTACAGAAGTCCACCAAAGAGAAAGCTTATAAATTTGTAATTAATTCCCATCACTCTTATCTAGATTTATAAAACTCATCATAGATTACACTACAGGATAAGCAGCATGGAGGATCTCAGCTGAAACTATTTGAGTCTAAAGTGTCACACTAAAATGTTATAATATAGGTTCATTTTCTTACATTTTATAAAGAATGTAATTAGGGTCCATTAAGTATAAGTGTGCCATACCTGATGTTACAGGAGGGGATGTGTATTCATGGCCTGATTCTGGTGGGCTTTGGTTTTGAACTTGAAAACAGTCTAAACAGAACATTTTTATAATTGTGCACATGGGCATGCTGGGCAGTAATTATATACTTCAGGGTGGTTGGTATTCAAGTTTCCACAAAAATGTTTAGGAAAATGTCAATGCATGAGACAGAAAAAAAGTACCCATCCTCGAAGTCAAATATATAGAGATAGAGAATAAAAGAGTGTTTACCAGGGGTCCCCACAGGGGTCCTAGAGAGAGGAAAAAGGTAGATGACAGTTGTATGGTAGGAAGAGGCAAGTGTGTAGGCTGAACAGACAGCAGCATTCAATCCATGACATGAGCGCATCTTGTGCTCTGGAGTTTTCCCAAGTGAGTAGATAATAGCTGCTCTTACCATGTGGTGAGAATTATGTGGATAATGGCTGTGCTGACTAATGCATGTTTTACTACACTGAATAGCATGTTGTAGACCTTAAGTGCAATACAATTGACTTAACCAATAGAAAAAGATAATCAGCCTTGTCCAAACCCCCTGCCCTGCATTAATGAGCAGTCATTTTAGAATAACACTTTAAAATTCATTTTAATGAGAGAAAAAAAGATAAAATAGCCATGAAACAGTTTTAAAGCAAGTTAGTAGGATGGTTATGATAATTAATACACTGCATACTGTTGTCTTCATAGCAGTAGAATAACTTTCTAAATGCGAATTTTAAAGGGTTGAATGTCATCAAAAAGTTGGCCAGGTTGGAAGAGTATGAAGGAGTAACAATTTTTTCATAATAAAATGGTCACACCCTAGGCAACTGAGAAATGCCCTGTCTCAAAATAAAACTTAAAAATCTAAAAAAGGCTGGGGATGGACTAGCTAAGTTGAAAAGTCCTGGGTTCTATCCCCAGTACTTCAGAAAGTGAAAGCAGCCAATTTCTGTCTCTGTCCAGCATACCTGTGTCCCTGCATTGAGCTTGAAGCATGCATAACATGGGCTGCAGATAGTTGTGCCAGTGGTTTAACAGTCACCTCTAGAAAACACTTCTGCCTTTAAATTAGGGTTAAAGACATGCACAGGGGATGAGAGAGCCCTGTATCTAGAGTAGAGTACAGAGATCACGAAACTAGAACTCTGCCTCTTCGCAGCCAGACAAATTGGAACACAGAATGACAAAATGCTGTTTTCAAGGCCATGCACTTAGCTAGGGGCAGGACTAGGATTAGAACCTTCACCTGCCAACACACAGGCCAGGCTTCTCCCATGGTGTCCTAATTGGGAGCGAATAGAGGACATGGTCAACTCTGTGTTGGATTCACAAGACCACAAACACTTGATATCCATAATTATTTGTGTCTCGGTACAGTAAAGCTAACAGTAATGGTAAGAAACACATTTACTTCATATTTAACAATAAGTAAAAGGCTTCCTTAGGCCACTGGCTATATTAGAAATAATAGCAGTGAGGAAGTGGTTTCTGCTTCGGGTAGAGAACATGACAATTTCTGTGGGCAAAAGGTAATTCTGGTGATGACCATCACAGTGCGAGAAGCCTAAGAAATGAGCCAAGAGAAACAGAGGAGACTATGTGCCAAGTCGGTTACAGGTACAGAGACGGCCCCTTGAAGACCTATTGCCCTGCTCTACAACAATTTCCTTTCTTTCCTCCTTCTTTCCCTCCCTCCCTCCCTCCCTTCCCTCCTCCCTTCCTTCCCTCCGTCCCTCCTTCCTTCCCTCCCCCTTCCCTCCCTCTTTCCTTCCTTCTTTCCTTCCTTCCTCCCTTCTTCCCTCCCTCCCTCCTTCCTTCCTTCCTTCCTCCCTCCCTCCTTCCTTCCTTCCTTCTTCCTTCCTTCCTTCCTTCCCTCCTTCCTTCCTTCCCTCCTTCCTTCCTTCCCTCCTTCCTTCTTTCCCTTCTTCCCTCCTTTTTTCCTTCCATCCTTCATCTGTTTTGGGGGGCTACTAAGATGAACCCAGGGCCTTTGCACTGAGCTGCATCCTTGGCTTTTCTTTAATTTTAAGTTGTGAGGCATGGTCTAAATCCCCAACTCTCCCAGGCTAGGCTGAGAGTGCCTGCTTCAGTCACCCAGAGCCCTGGGGTTTATGGGTTGCACCATCCTGCAAGGCTAGCAATTACTTTTAATCAAAAGACGCCGGGCCCCCCCAAAGCTTTCCAAAGCATTTTGTTCCTTTTCCATGTTGTTTTATTTAATCCTTTTTTTACAAAAATTTTCATACCTTTCAAAAATTCTTTAGTATTTTCTTCTTTTATTTTGAAAACTTGTTAAGCCACGAGGGAACACATTAGGTGGGAATATCTGTCTGCAGTGAGCTGTCAAAAATCACTCTGAATGTGAGGATACTAAACAGCCTGGACTCTCAGGGACACCAGGTGGCAAGTCAACAACACCTAGTTACTGCTGGTGCCAGGTACAAGAACCCCTGCCATCTGAAAGAATTTCTGAGCAAAATGTGAGGACAACTGGCAAGACTGCACTTGTGCCCTCTGTCCAGGGACTGCCAGGATCCAAACATAATTCTTCTCTCTGAGAAATGTGAGTGGATAAAAACCAGAGTCCATTTAAAAAGTCCTTGGTAACTTGCAGAAGTTGTGTGGAAATAGTTTATCTCTCTTGCTTCTATTTCCATCATGTACACAGCATCCACGTTTTCAGGGAATCATATAAATTGGGCTATTTGCCGAAATGACAAAACGTGAAAGCACGGGTGAGATGCAAGAAACGGACACATAAGGCACGGATTTAATTCTAAAAATTATGACTGATCAGATATGACAGAGCTGTCATCACATAAGGCAATGCTCTTCAGAGAAAACATCAGTTTAGCCACTGATAGAGTGAAAGCCTACATGTTTATATGAAAAGCAGTAAGGCTTTGTAAACCACATTCCCTAGAAGAGTATGTATTTAGAGTGGAGTACAGAGATCATGGAACTAGAACCCTGCTACTTCACAGCTAGCATGATAAAATGCTGTCTTCAAGGCCATGCAGTTAGCTAGGAGCAAGACTAGCATTAGAACACAGGTTCTAAGTTCAGCGGACTGGGCTCCCACCCTGGTTGCATGTAGTCATCTTACCATGGACAACTTATATCCCTGGTCCCTATGAGAGGTGGGCCTGCAGCCCAGGTTGCTGTGGGAATTAAATGCCTTAGTATTTGTGAAGTGCTACAGTGCCTGGTACAGCATGCACCTGGCCACACACATCAATTGTTCAGAGTGCAAGGTCATCACTCCCTGAGCGTGGGCAGCTGGCGTCACCAGGGAATCATCAGGCAGCTGGCTGCAGTGCGCTACCAGAGCCTGAACACTTTTGTGAGAGGAAGTTTCTGTGTGTGTTCTTCAAAATTTTGCTATCAGTGGATGGAGGAGACAGGTGAGAGAGAGCAAAGGGTGTGGGTTGTACCCAAAGAGAAGAGGAGGTTAAGACAGCAGCGTAAGGCGGTGGGCAAAGCCCTGGTGCATGACATGGGGACCTTGTGCCCAACAGCATATTCTTAGGGAGGATCAACCTAGCGCGATGGGCTATGCTTTCTATAGTTCTGTTGATTAAGCACAAGATGCTGCTGGTACTAATATGTGAAGGAAAAGATGGATAAGACATGAATGGTAACGCACATAAGTTTAGTTAGGTGAGGCTTTGGGGATCATCGGACTCTACATGAATATGGTGGTACCTTCATTGTCGTTATGAACTAAGGCAAGAGTTTTCTTTAAACATTTTAGATAAAGGTATCTGTGACACTGCTGTAATATAAAAATGGCTAGCATATACTTCCAAGAATGTCTTCTTTTCCATCTTATCCTGTTATTTTTTAAAACTCATATGGTCTTAGACCAGGACTCCTTTTAGAGCAGGATTTGTGCCAGACAGCAGATAGCAGATTGTCAAGTTTACTTACTAAAATTTTGTACGATCTTGGTGATTTTGTTGGGCTCAGCCCAAAGTTTTCAAGAAGTGTTGAAAAGCAAATTGCTTTTTAATAACTTTTAAAAGTAGGGCTTTCAATCTAAACACTACACACACACACACACACAACTGCTAAACACATTTCCACATGGATCACTGCATTCACAGTTGCATAGAAAAATTTTTAGAAGACAGTGAGATAGTGTTAAATAGTTTAAAACAAAGTAGCCAAACTAGGCAATGCTCAAAAAGACCACAAGTGTGCATTTATACAAAGTAGCAAAACACACCCCTGAAACTAGGAGCACTCAAAAAAAAAAGAAAAGAATTCTTGGTTGTGCTAAAGTTAACAAAAACGTCAGATGAGGATCCACTGAAGAAAAGATGAACAGATTTTACAATCCTCAAAATTTCTCTCTTTTTGTGATAACATACTAATTGGTTTGGTTCCATTTTAGATACATGTGGACTTTAAACAGAAAAATCAACTTATAGCTCAAGCCAAGAATGAGAATTAGATGAAAAAAAAAAAAAAAAAAAAAAAAAAAAAAAAAAAAAAAAAAAAAAAAAAAAAAAAAAAAAAAAAAAAAAAAAAAAAAAAAAAAAAAAAAAAAAAAAAAAAAAAAAAAAAAAAAAGACTAACTAGTGAATCAGAAAAGTGAAAAGATACTAGGATCTTACTTAGGAATCCCCAGTGAAGGAAAATGCTTAGAATTTATGTTACTTGCAAGGTGAAGTATCTATCTTTTTTTTTTTTTTTTTTTTTTTTTTTTTTAGTTTATCTATTTCTAGAAACCATGAACACAGGCAAAAGTGTAGTTTAATTATTGTTTTTAATACACAGCTTCTGCTCACAGATCATATTACTTAGCATGGTATTTTCATATCCTTTGTGAATCGTGCTTATTACAGCCTCACAAGGGTTAGACATTAAAAGCAATCTATATATCCCAAGGAGATGTGGCATATAATCCATCACTGTTTATGGATAAGGCCAAAGGCCAAAACCTTCACAGCAAAGAAAATCATGCAGCAGACTGAAGCATACAGCATACCAGGTCAAATTCAGAAAGTAGGAATTTATGAAATAGTAAGTACAAAACCTAAGTTAGAAGGTAAATTCACTTCAAAGCCACATGGGAAATGGAGCAGGTCATACCTTGAATAACTCAAACTCCTTCTTTGGCATCAGTAGCTAATGACAAACGATGAAGACAAAGTAAGTACACAGAACACACACACACACACACACACACACACACACACACACACACACACACACACACACACACACCAGACCCAGCAAAATGTAACCACAGCAATGAATTTCTGTTGCCATCACTTTAGGTTATCAAAATGTAGAAGCCAGGCACTGGTCACTTTAGATGTCTGCAAGGCTCAAGGATTCTAGCAGGGTCAATCCTCTGGCCACAAGCAGGATCTCCACTGAGCCCTGACCTTGCTTGACATCAGCAACCTACCCTGGCTGCAGGAGCTTTGCTACAAAATTGTGGTTACCTGTATGGTATGCGTGTAAGGCGGATCGGCGCGCCCTAACCCAGATTCTGGAGGTCTGACAATGTCCAGAATGTTATTTGGCACAAACCCGGAGTCTCCGCTCGCATTCCGAACTTTCCACCACTGCTTCCTATCATCAAGTATCTGTGAGGAAAGAGAGACACCATTCTGTAAGAAAAGCCCATCTGCGAAGGAAGCCCGATTTTCAACTGTATACTTCAATAATTTATTTCCCATTTTTGATGGGTGGGCATATATATTTCATATTAAGTGAGTCACAAGAATTACACTGACAATTACATGCCCTTGTGTAGAATATACACAACAGCAGTGAATCTACCCAGCATCCCTGTTACCTCTCTGGAACGCATCTCCATTATTTGAGAAAATCATATTGTTTCTATTCTTGCAATGGAAAAATGGAAAAATCATTTTTTAACAAAATGCACTCCATCATTCATCTTATCTATTCAGTAAGATAAACTCTTAGTCATAACCTAAGACAGAGATTTGGGTGCCATCGTGAACTATTCCTAGTATCATTAGCTCAGAAAATGCTGCATACATTTTATAAGCATACCAGAAGCAAAAAAAGGAGTTTTATATGCTGATATCTGTGATCTAAGCAACTACATCAAGGACAGCAATGTGTAATACAAAAACTGCTTGAATACCTGTCATCTTGGTCTTCTAAATGTGAACTGTTTCTAATGTCATATCAATTCTTACTATACTCTCTTTAAAATAATTTTTTAAAAAGATGAAGAAAAAAGAGACAACAAAAATTTGTGGTTTCTTAAAAGCAAGTGGTAATATTCAATCATATGTTCAATCCTATGTAACTGTATCTGTTACTCTGAGCAAAAGATTTGATGGTAAAAATAAATGATATATCAACCATTGTTAATCACCTATTCTTGTTTTAAAAATCTATAACATATGTATTGTTGTATGATACCATGTTTCTGTCTTTGTTTCTGATTTTTGTTCTTCCTTTTAAAAAATTTATTTATTGAGGGAAAGAAAGCTTCTGTCTGAGAGAGGGACAGGAGGGGGGTTCTGAGTCTGAGTGAGAGGTCCTCCTTGCTTTTTGTTTTTACTCCTCAAAATAAAATAAAAAAATAAACAAATACAGCTGAACATTTCTGCCCTAAAATTTTTTTAAAAAACCATAATTAGGATAATGTGGTATACCTTCATCTGAATTGACAACTAGCTTTTATTCCAAAATGAATAACCCCCCCCCAAAATGGAAGGCAATGCTATAAGACAAGAAATCCCTCTCCCTTTTCTACATACTCTAGTTTCTATTGTACCCATGGTGTTGTTACAGGGTCACCTAAATTAATAAGGCAACTACTTCTTTTTTTTTTTTTTTATTTTTATTTACTTATTTATTGTTTCAGAACCTTTGTTTGTTTATTCACTCATTTTCATGGCCGGCTCAGCCCGCCCCAAGGGCAGGGCTGGCGCAGCATGTGGTGCCGGGGATCGAACCGCGCTCCCTGAAGCCGCCCAAGCTTGCCCAAGCTTTCCCAAGCAGGCGCTTTAGACCACTGAGCC
>PVJA010049064.1:0-13889 GCA_004027025.1 Myocastor coypus
GGGGCGGGGAAAGGGAAAGCAGGCCAAGTATCCTGACCCAGCCGGCGCGCGGGCTCAGCTCCCAGGGGTGTGATTTGGGTCTGGGCTGGAGCAGGGAGTTAGTCGCGGGAACGCAGAAGCGGGGCAGAGGGGCGCAGGGAGCTTACCCGCGGCGGGTGCGCAGGCTCAGCTCCCAGGGGTGCGATTTGGGTCTAGCCTTGTGAATTTCACTATTCTACTTCTATCATCCATTTCTGATTTCACCTTGCTATGATTAAAAAGATATTTTGTATTCATCTTTCTTTTTAAGTTCATTGCAACTTGGTTTGTGGCTTAAAAGGCAGCCTATTGTGGAAAATATCCCATGTGCACTTGAGAGGACTGCGCTGAGTAGGGTGGAGTGCCCTGCGTGTGTTTGCTACATGTGGCTGATTCATGGCACTTTTAAATCCTGTTTTTCTTATTATAATTTATATTTTATTTATTATTCATTTTGTATAGGGTCTCACTATACAGCTCAGACTCATAGTGATCCTCCTGCCTCAGCCTCCCCAGCACTGGGATTACCCGCATGCACCATCACGCCTGGCTTGGGGTTGGCATGGTGCACCCCGGGTCTGAGGCCAGCACAGCATGTGATGCCCAGGATTGAACCTGGCTGGCGCTTAGGCTGCCAACCTATTTCCCCAGCCCCAAATCCTGTTTTTAAATTGCTTGTCTCATTGCTCTGTGCTCTAGTAAGGGTGATGGGCTGAAGTTTCCAGCTACCATTATCCTGCTGTCTATTTCTTCCTTCAGGATATTGGCTGTTGCTCTTTAAGTTTCAAGGGCCAGTCATGAGGAGAGTGAGTGTCCACCCCTGTCACATCCGTGCTGTGAGGACCAGCAGGCAAGGACGGCCCCCAGCAGGCCAGGAAGCGCCCCTGCCAGGGAGCACCAGGCTTGGACAGCATGGTGAGAGGCACGGAGCGTGGGCCTGTGCCACCTGTGCATGGCGCTGTTGCTGTATATAAAGCATGATAAAAAAAAAAATATATAGCCAATGTTGAAGATTTAAGAATTTATGAGAGCAACAGACGCAGGGCAGCAGCCATCCTCAAAACGCTGCCGGCTTTCCTGAGTCCTTATGAGGTGTGGTCCAAGGTGCTGAGTGCTGCCGCGGAGCGCCACGTGACAGGCAGGCTAGCAAAGCCCCACTCCGCGCCCCCATGCGCTGCACCTGGCAGACACGCAGCCAAGCTACTTCCAGCCCTTTCCCAGGTCAACACGACTGTGAGAGAGAAATGTCTTGAACCCATTCAAGAGGGTGGGGCAGGCAGAAGAGCACAACCAGGCGCTCATGGGGGTGAGCTTCCAGGGCCACTTCAGAAAGTGACAAGAATGTTGGAGCAAGCGTGCTGGAGGAGAGGGGCCGTCCTGAGGGATACCCACGGCAATGCGTCTTTTACGTAATAAATTCTAAAAAATGTAAACAGCCACCGCCTTTTGTGACTGCGCCTTGTGCGTCCGAGCTGAGACAGACGGTGCACTGTTGATGAGCCGGTGTCCCCTGTCTCAGCCTCCCGTGGCCGTCCTACTCTGTGAATTACACCCACAGCCACGGCTGGGGTCCTCAACTTGGTTCTGTGCACAGCTGGTCGAGCTGTCTTCGAGTCTGTCCACAGACACAGGAGGCGAGCTCGTACACCAAGTCCCCTGGGTCCTACCCCAAGCCGCTCCCACCAGCCCAGTGCCAACCCCCGGGACCCTGCATCAGCGCAGACGGCAAGAAAGCATGCGGACACTCGCTCCGCACGGTCTCACGCTGGCTCCCACCTGGCCACGGGCCTCTGTGCGTCACCCTAGAGGCTGTCCTGGAGGGGAGACGGCTGCAGAGCAGGGCTTACACATCTGAGGTCATGTTTCAGGCCTGCCTGCAAAAACAGCTGCTCTGGAGCTGTTGGCGGGCGCTCCGAGTGCCGGCCGGTCTCCCCGTATACATTCCCGACCCAGACATGACTAGCAGCTGGCGCGATCCTCTGGCCAGAGGTAAGTAAACGTAAGCACGGGGAGCGAGATGCTATGCCGTGACTCACTCAGGGACCTAAACTCAGAGCAGCTGCTCTGGACGGGCGGGGAAACGAGACAGCGGATCAGCAAGGGCCTGGATTGTTTGGACGGCTCCAGCCAACGGCCCGGCTCCGTCCACTGCTCTTCAGGGCAGAGCACACGGCTCCTGAGCGTGCTGGGGTCTGCGCTGAAGGGCCTTGCACCGCGCCACAGCGTACGGGAAGTACATCTCGAAGTGTGAAAGTGGGTCCGAATGCACTCTGTCATCGTGACAGAGTTGCGTTAGAAACTGAGGCCAGCAGAAGACGGAGGACACCCTTGAACGTTTAAACGAGCTCTCTCTGTGCTGGTCGAATTTAAATAACAAGAACAATCCTGCGCTGACAGAATTCAGAGCTGCGGCACGCTGGGGTGGAGCACGGACATGGGGAGCAGGAAGGAGCTTTCTGGGCGGACGGAGACGGCTCTGATTCCATGGGGTCCCAGCCCTTCACGTGCGTGTGCAGGTCTACTGACTCGTGGACTCGCACGCTGAGGTCACGTGCGTTAAACCGAGCACACACTTGAGTTTAATCAAGAAGGCATCGTCCTATTGTGACTTGGTTCTAGAATGTTCCCCGAAGGCCTTGAGGTCAGAGCTGAGGCTTTGCAGGGCGCTGTGCTCACGAGCGGGTCCACCCATTGATGAGTCCCTAACTGAATGCACGGTTAGGGGGCGGGGCCGGTTGGAAGAGGTGGCCCCTGGGGGCGTAGCCCGGAGCACATGTCTCCCTCCTGATCCCTGCTTTCTGTCTCTGCTTCCTGGCCGTGCAGTGCTGGCTATCTGTGCCCTTCCGCCATGACAGCTCTGCCTCAGAGCCAGTCACCTAGGGACAGAAACCTCCAAAATCCATGAGCTCAAATAAAGGTTTCCTCTTCTGAATTGTGGATGCTGGGTGTCTGTGCCAGCCACCAGAGAGCGACTGCGGCATGCCCCTCCCGGCTATGACGATGACGTTTGTACCTAGGTGGCTTCGCTCTCCATCCATGCCTCTTCTCACGGTATGCTTTCTAATAGCATCCTCTTTAATACCCAAAGGGTCCTTTTTTGTATTGTAATTCCTGTGGGCGCTGCCCCTGCTGAGCTGGTTAGGGGTGGGGACCAGAGGAGGTGACATCCTCCAGGCACAGATACCGGAGGGGTCAAGTCCAGGTTTAGTTGACTCTACACTGGACTACTCCAGGAGAACGAGGGGCCAGACTCGAGCAATGGCTACCTTGCAGGCACCTGAGTTTCACAACCGTGACACTGGGAATCTCCACATAGGGCACTCTGAAAAATCAATAAATTGGCCGAAATGAGACACAAAACTGACACCCAAGCAACGTGGCCCCTTGCCCAGGGCATGGACGATGGCAGATCTGAGGTTAGATGGCACCCGTGGAAGAAGAGACCAGGGCCCAGGGGACCACGCTGTCAGCAAGACACAGCCCAGGAGCAGCCAGCGCAGTGCTTGACATCCAAAAAGCGCACAGCAAGGGGTGGGGACCCTGTCCAAAGGGGGCAGCTTGTCCTCAAGAGGAAGCAGTGGCGGGGGCTGTCCTGGTCCCCAGCCACTTCAGAGACCCACACAGCAGGCTGATGGGGGAAGGATGAAAGCCTGCAGCATGCAGTGGATAGAACCAGCCAGCAGTGAGCACCGGGTGGCAGGGAGAGCGCTGTAGCCGGGGCTGTAGGGGCCAGCCAAAGTGCTTAAAGAAGAAAGTACGTCTGCCTGCTCCCCCCAGGTGGAGGGCGGGGACTGGGTTGAATCTGACAGACGCTGGAGGACCAGCCACCCTGAAGCCACCCACAGACTTGTTGATCAGCAGCTGACGCGTAGTAGGACAGAGGATCTTGCATCTCTCTGCCCTCGGCCGTTGAGAAACCAAAAGGGTCCCAGGGTGGCAGGAGGTGTCGCGTCCCCGGTCACAGCCCACCTGGGGGGCCCTGGGCCGCCCTGCCTTCCTGAGTTCAGCGGTGCAGTGGAGCAGTGTTCTTCGGTCTGCGCTTCACAGCTCAAACGTCACCCTGGAGCCACGTCACAAGTCATATGCATGCGGCACATGCTGGTGTCCTGCAAGTCGCACCTAGTTCCGACCCTGGGCCACTTCTCCAAACTTTCCGACCCCCTTAGTGTGTGAAGGGCCGCACCTCAGGAGCCGTCACCTGTGCAGACTGTGCTGTTTCTCTGTCCTCGTTCCTTTGTGAGTAAGGTGAGCACAACTGAGCCTATGAGCGCAGACAGGAGCGTAGAGGTCAGGGGACATGGCCAGCGGAAGCTGTCGCAGTTGGGTCCCAGGACAGGCTCACCCTCGTGTCACTCTATATCATCATCTCGGGCTTTTCTCGGTAGCAAACAACCCCCGATTCTCAGTGAGCTACAACAGCCCCGTTCATTCCCTCAGAATTCTGTGGGTTGGCGATTTGGGCTGAGCAGCCAGGCGGTCCCTGGCCTCGTCTCAGCTGGCTCTGACGCACTGGCAGGCAAGGGGACGTCCTTGGGCCCTGGGCTGGCTGGGGTAGCATCTGCCCAGCGCCTGCCAACCAGCCCCATCACCCTCATGGCGCTGCCAAGCGCAAAAGCAGCCAACCAAGAGGGACAAGGACTGCAGACCTCTGCTCCTGTCCGTTCTGCTCGCGACCCATCGGCACGCCCAGCTCAGCTTCGAGGGCAAAGAAATGGACTTTTCCTTGGGTGGGAGGAAAAGCTAAACTTTGCTGATGGGGTGTTTTAAGCATCTACTGAAATCATAAGAATACAATCTGCAATTTTTTTTTTTAACCTACAGTCACCAGCTTGGGAAAACACTTTCCTGCACCCGCTTTCAGGGACCACTGGGAAAGGGTCCTGTGTGTGCAGCGCTCCGACCAGGAGGGAGGAACGTGCCGCTCCGTGGCTCTGCTGCTGTCCCTAGTGACACTGGGAGCTTGCGGCTGGCCATTCGCACGAGTCGGGCTTGAGCACAGGCGCTGCCCTGGAGCTCTTGGTCGAGGCTATCAGGACACACAGGCATGTAGATGAGCGCCCCAGTCCCTGGACGCCGCTGGCACTTCTGGGCTTCACTGGCTGGGGTGTGCAGTGGTCCTGGGGGCCCGGCCCCCACCAACTGTGAGCTAAAGAAACCTTTCCTTCCTTAAGTGGGAGTGTTGGGTATTTTGTCTCAGCAACAAGAGGGAAGTTAGGAAAAAAGGCCTCTGGGGCCTGGGCCCCGACCTCCTGTCCACTGACTGCTTAGCACTGCTCCCAGGGCTGAGCTCCATGGCATCTGGCCTCCTTGTGCCCCGGCTGGGCACACCCCAGGCTGATGAACAGTGGTGGGAGGCCCAGGAGGCCCAGGAGGCCTGCCCTGGTTACTTTTCTCATTACAGAGACAAAGCACCCCAAACCCAAAGTTACGAGAGGAAAGGTTACACTGGCTCACAGCTTGTAGAGGTTTCAGTCCCTAGTCCGCTGGCTCCAAAGCTGCTTGGTGTCACAGAGAGGAGCAGTGCACAGTGGGCAGAGGGCAGCAAGGCAGCCAAAGGCCCCCCTTCTTTCTGTCCCTTTACGTTCGTCCAGGCTACCACCGTGGTGCAGCCCATTCCCAGGGTGGGCTCGCCCATGGTCCACACCCAGGACTGAGCCAAACTAACCAGAGCATGAACTTAGTAACCACAGACCCTTAATCCCAGCATCGCACCCCTTAATTCAGCCACCCCCAGGAAGTCCATCTGTGGATGCGTGAGGCCTTGGGGGCAGCAGATGCAAGCTACAAGGGCCAGGCTAGGGACCAAACATTTGTGACATCCTGTCCAAACCAAGCAATGCCCGGGAGTGGTACTTTGGCTTAGTGATCCGTAGCTCGGCTTGTTAGCTAGTTCTTTAGTGGTGATACGCTGAGTTTGGCCTTGTTCCTGTAGTGTGACTTGGCTTATTGAGACTAATCCACTGAAAATGAAGCCTGGCTCTCCCTGAGGGAGCACAGAAAAATACGGTTTTCTTCTGAGGGAGGTGAGAAAAGTGGGGGCAGAGGCGGTCATAATCGATGGCTTTACCCCAGCCTCCTAGCCACTAGCTCTGCACTTGGGGAAGCCGGCTCACCACTCTGGGCCCCAGTGTCCTCATCAGTAAAACATCAACCATAGTTGTAGGTTTGGAGGATCAGTTGCTATTTGAAAGCATTTCAAGCAGCATCTTGCCATTGAGGTGATTATGGTCCAAACAGACAAATCGAGATGGAGGCACTGAGACTTTGCCTGCACCAAGGAATCCAGCGACAGTGTGTCCTCAGGTCTTATGTGGCCCTCAAGGCAAAGTCTCGGGAAATCTCTGTGCCCTGAGGGACACCATCCAGGTTCCCTTATAGCACATCAACTTGTCTTCTTTTGCAATTTAACCGAAAGGAATAATATGTAAAAAAAAAAAAAAAAAAAAAGGAGAAGAAAAGAAAAAGGAACAATAGCTGAATATTAACTAGGTGCTGCCTTAACTATTTCCCAGCATGCACTACCCTAGCTATTTCCCAGCATGCACTACTCAAACCTATCTGGTATCAGTGACACATGTGAATAATCAAAGATGTCCACCTCCTTTGAAATATCCCACTGCCTTTCCTCCAAAATTTCCAGCCTCCCCACTTATGTACAAAGAGTTTGGCTAGAATATTCATGGAACTCTGTTCTCGTGGCCTCAGTGCTAGAGTCTATCAGTATTGAAAATTACAGCTCCACTTAGATTCAGACACTGACTTTCAAATGAAGGATTCTGATTGCTTTTTCCCTTCCTGTATGAGAGGTGTGGGGTTAGTAGAGTTTCTTCCTCTTGCACACACCATTTTGCTGTTCTAAGGAGAAGCTACTTTCCATCTGCCTCTTATTTGTTCCTTGAAGGGATTGCCAGAGGCCAGGAGATCGATTTCCCTAACCACAGGGCGCTTGGCCCCCCTCCAGCTCTGGAGTCGGGCTGTTTGGCAAGGTCAAGGTCAACATTCCTGAGTGTACTGAGACTCAGGACAAAGGCGTGAGAGAGGTCTCTGTCTCCCTCACCTTTCAGAGTCTATGAATGCGGACAGAAGGCCCTTCTCCCACGGCGCCTGGGTGCAGTTCCTGTTTAGTGGTTCCTCCACCAGCTGTGAGCTAGGCTATTTACCCCGGGGATCAAAACGGCCAAATTAAAAGAGTAAACATGACGGTGACATATTTTCCCTATTAATTTGTATGAATTAACAGGGGACACTTTCCTTTCTGAGATCAGGTTTTGATAAGCCAGAGTCATGCAGGAGACCCTGACTGCTGGCCGTGGGAGCCGTGGGAAGGGCAGGCAAGAGCAGTTACTGGAAAAGCCGCAGACCCGCTCCTCGCTAGGGACCAGGTCAGGCTGTCCAGCAGGGATAAACCGACTTCCTACCAGAGCTTGCCATCTGTCCTAGTTCCTTTGTTCCAGAGGGACTGTGCGGACATGAGGATTAGCTTGGCTTCTCCGGAGCCCTCAAAGTAAGGAAATGAAAGAGGACAAGAAGACATCCTCGCTTCCAGTCAGGAAATAAATTGGCCTCTCCTCAAGAACGGCCTGACGCTCCGTCCAAGAGAGGCAGGACAGAGATTCGGCATTTCACATGAGAGACCCATAAAATAAAGAACAACATGTAAAAAGGAAGTGGAACACGGGTCGAGCGAGGCCGTCCGCTGGTGCTAATCTGGGAAGCCATTAGGATCTCCTTTCAGATGTCGAATTTGGATGCCTGCTGCTAAAATTTTGTCAGCCACGTGGACTTTAACCTTAGTCTGGAGTAGTTGTCCCGCCCCACCTATAAAAGCAGAAACACTAACCCCAGCGGCACCAGGGGCAGACTCAGCGGGCCTGAACTCCGCACCAGCTTAGCCCGGAGCCCCGGCTCTGAAATCGCACAGGCCTGGGTGGGCAGGCAAAGGCTGAAGTTCCCAGGGTGCTCTTTTCCACAGTTCTGGTAAGCAGACCCGAGTTCAGGTTTTGTTCCTCTCTCTTCTTAGGTCTGTGGAGTGGGAGCAACCACGCCCTCCCCCACAGAGTTATTTTTGGCGTGGCACGTAGCGCGTGCGCAGAGGCGCGCACATCCCATATCGGTACCCAGTGCCTCGGGGGCGCCGTCTTTCACTGCGAGGAAGTAGGGGCAAAACTATTTGTGAAGCATGTGTCGCATTAGGGTGTGTGAGTGTCGGCAGGGGTGAACAGCTTGGTCTGTCCTGCAGTATCGGTACCGCCATCACTTCGCTGGCACCGCCCTCTGAGGCACTCCCGTCCTCTGCACGTCTGAAAGCGTCTGGTTATCAGGGAGGCTTTGCTCCAGGCAGTCCAGGGCATATCGTTATTTATTTAGAATTCAATTACGCATAATATGAAAGGGCACAGGTGCTCTCTATGCTGAGCAAGATTTCATTTAGAACCTGGGAAAGGAGAAAAATGAAATGAAAGCGTCGTTCTGATGAGGAAACCTGGAGAGTTTTAAACATTTAAAGCCAGTGGCTCAGGGAGCTTTCGGGCTAGCTCAGTGCTTTGAGCACCTGCATGGGCAATTCCAGTCAGGCACAGGGGAGGGCGGTTTGATCCCCACACCCACCTTTAAGGCAGCCTGAGCCAGCTTTAAAAAAAAAACACTTTTCAAAGCTCTGTAGTCACAGTTGCTGCTGCTCATCTCTTGGCTCCTCTTGCTTTCTACCGCTGCCATAAATGACTGCCCTCCGCCCTCCGCCCTCCGCCCTTTGTTGGCCTGCTTTGGAGTCAGCCAAATATGAAATGAAACCTCCAATAACTGCGAACTAAATAAGCCTTTCCTTCCTTCAAAAAACTAAAATAAAATAAAAAATAAAGCCAGAGGTTGAAAGCAACCTGACAGCGGTAGCTTTCAGTGTATGTCTTTTCACATCTCGCTCGTGAGTTTGCTGAGCTTCTTGGATCTCAGTTTTCATCCATTTTGAAAATGCCTGTCTGGTTTTTTTTTTTTTTTTTTTTTTTTTTGTCTTTTTGAGACAGGGTCTCGCTATGCAGTTGAGGCTGGCCTTGAGCTCACTTTTGTAGCCCAGGCTGGTCTCGAACTCGCACCAATCCTCCTGCCTCAGCCTCCCGAGTGCTCGGATTACAGGCATGAGCCACCACGCCCAGCTCTGTTCTTAAACATTTTTCTTCCAATATACTTCCTCAAATATTTTCTTCAGTATACGCATAGCTGAAGTCCGCCCAGGGAACTTTTGGAAAGATCATTTTGCTTCCCTATGGCAAAAGTCTCAACCCAGGGGCAAGGAGGAGGGAGAGGAATGAAAACAGAGGCCGGTGGGGACACGAGGCAGGTGTGGGTGTCACCAGGAGCGGCAGAGGTGTGAATGGACTCAGCCACGGCGAGCCGAATATTCCTAAGAGGAGAGAGATGAAGACCGAGTATTAGGAGATTTGATGCCCAGATTCTAGGCAGAAGATGAGCCTACAGCCCAGTGAGAGGTGTCCAACCAGACAGGCAGAAGCCGGGAAAGCACGTGGTCACAGCTGTCCAGGAGAGGACGCCCTTCCCAGGGCATGATGGCCACCCCTGCAAGCTGACATTTGAACCCGCCCTTTAGTTGTTATGGTTTGTGTCTAGGTGTCCCCCCTAGGCAGTCATGGGGCAGGGACTTCTAGAGTTTGTGATGAACTCATGATCCACTGGGATTATGGGTTCGAGTACTGCTGGGATTATGGGTGTGAGCGGTGCTGGGATATGGGTGTGAGCGGTGCTGGGATATGGGTGTGAGCACTGCTGGGATATGGGTGTGAGTGGTGCTGGGATATGGGTGTGAGCACTGCTGGGATATGGGTGTGAGCGGTGCTGGGATATGGGTGTGAGCGCTGCTGGGATTATGGGTGTGAGCACTGCTGGGATTACGGGTGTGAGCGGTGCTGGGATATGGGTGTGAGCGCTGCTGGGATATGGGTGTGAGCGCTGCTGGGAGAGCCTGGGTGCGGCACAGGGAGGCAGGTCCACTCTCTGTGGCCGTCGCTGCTGCTGCTCCTCAGCTTCGCTCTTGCTCTTTGCTGCTGCCGTGAACTGCTGCTCTCTGCCAGCCAGTGCCGCTGCCCCTTGGAGCCAGCTGAGTGTGGACTGAAACCTCCACTAACTGAGCTGACTAAGCCTTTCCTTCCTTCATTTTGTGTATTGGGTATGGGCCCCAGCAAGGAGAAGAGTAAGACAGGCTACCTCCGGCTCTCACGACCGACCTACGCTGGCAGCCTCTGCCTTCCTCCAGCCTCGCTCTCACCCCCCTCCTCCTGCCTGTATCTGTCTTCTCTTTTCTCTCCTCTCCAGTCCCTCGAGAACTTGCTCAGATGTTGCACGAGGTCATCAGACCACTGAAGCCTCATTCAGTTCACAGTCGATGTTTGTAGAAAAAAGCTTATTAACACAAGCCCAAACTGAGAAGGACTAATCCACAGAGCCTAACGGTTGGTCCAAATATGAGGAAAATGGGACTGCTAGGAATCCTAAGTACTGGCCCCCAAGAAAACTTGCAGAGATGATGCTGGGGAGAATTCTGACCCTCCATTACAGGCGCTCCAAATAAAAACAGTGTTCCTCTTGATGAAAATCGTCTCAGTAAAATGAAGATGAAAGAGAAGGAAGTATTTAGTCCTCATGCATGGAAACTAGTTTTTGTGCACAGAGACCCAAACAAACATGTTCGCTCGGTCTAGTCAAAATCCACTCTGGAAAGTAACTTTCACACAGCAAATTCGTCAGCACTCTTATAACCCAGATTTATTTTGTTTTTCTTTTTTTTTTTTTTTTTTGAGACAGGGTCTCACTATGCAGTTCAGGCTGGCATTGAGCTCACTTTTGTAGCCCAGGCTGGTCTCGAACTCACACCGATCCTCCTGCCTCAGCCTCCCGAGTGCTATAACCCAGATTTAGATGCGTCTATTCAAAACACAGAATTGCCTTGGGCCAAAATGCCACATGAACCCCAAATTATCTGCATAAAATGGTGCAAAATTTGAACTGTTGTTTTTCTCTTTTTGTTTCTAATGCTGTTTGCCTGTGTTTTCTCCATCTGTGGCTATCACATTTGCATTCCATTCAGAAGATTAATGTTAATAATTTGGTAAGACAATTATGCTTAGGGCGTACCTGACCTTGTATTATAACAGGAAGCTGAAAACACTTCAAGTAAATAACTAAGATCATAACCGGTCCTCAAGTCCGTGCAATCGGCCTCTATACAACGAGTGCACTTGAGCAGGCTGACTGGCTGCTGCAGACCGCCTCTCACTACTTTTAGAGAGCATATTCTCACTGAGATAGATTTTAGGGTGTTGTGTGGATTGTTTTAATTACTGCTTTTAGAATAAAGAAAAGAAAATATTCTCACGCCTGGAAACCAGGCCAGCACGTCCGGGCACTGTTTTCCTCCTCGCGCCATGATTCACCATATGGTTCCAGGCGTGTCGCGCCATCTGGCCCGCACTGTTGTCCTTATTTCCAGCGAGGCCAGGCCAGTCACATCTCAGAGGACCAGCTCCCTGGGAGGCCCGCACGGGTCCTGCAGAACTGGAGCCTGAATGCCGCGGCTGCAAAGGTGTCTGCGGCCACTGTGAGCCCCCAGGTGCCAGGCAGTGCAGGAGAGTGCTGGAGCTGGTGACAAAGGGCTCTGTCACCTCTGAGGAAAAGAAGGCTACTGGGTCCCTGTAGGCACCTGGGAGAAATCTTGGGGACTCCACAGTGTTGGTCACGCCACCGTGGCATGGACAGCGGAGTGGAGGAATTGGGGGGCAGTGGCAGGTAAGCCCCTCTGCTGCCAGGGGCTGAGCCATCAGCCAGCTCTCCAAAGCCACCTCTTCAGGGACCCTAAGGTGGTGTCCTCAGCTGCCACCTGGGCCAATCTCGGGCTCCCTGGGCTGCTTCCTCCAGGGAACCTCACCTTACTCCTCTGTCACAGTCACGTCAGGTCCCTTGTTCTGGAGCTGGCACGATTCTGGGGTCGGGCAAAGCATGGCCTCCAGCTGCAAGGCCTCTCACAGCAAGCTGGGCTGGGGTCACCCTCGGCCCACAGGCACCCTGTCCCTTAGCCAGGTCAGCCGTGCCAGCCTCCTGGAACTGGGGGCGCAAATTCCAGGCTGGCATCAGCGGGGGAGGTAGCTGCCTCCAGCAGGGGTCACCCGCTCCAGGTCACCACCCCGGCCCCTCCCCACCAGCCCCGCACTTGCACCTCATTTCAGTTCTGTTGGGCAGGGTGTCAGCCAAGGAGGCGGCGTCAATCCCAAGGGCTTTGAGAATAAAACGACGCTGACACCATCACAGAAACCTGGTGCTGCTCTCTGCAAAATGCTTCCTGGCTCCCGCCCTGCCTTGTCAGCGAGCAACCTCGGCAGACGCAGCCCAGGACTCGCCGCACCCCTGGGCCCTTGTGTCTCTTCTTAGATATCTGGCTGCTGACACTTTTCTATCACATGAGAGGATGCAGGGCAAAGGGGCCCCCGCCGTGACCCGGTCACCATCACAGGCAGGGCTGGCCCACTCCGACCCAGGACAGCCTGCTCTCCTTTCCCGGGTTCCGTGACCTGCTCTGCTCTTAGGATCTGCCTGCACAAAGGCTGGGAGGAAGAGCCTGGCCCCGGCAGGGACCTGCATCCCCCTCTTCCTCCGCCCCCGCCCCGCAGGCTTGGCCTTCCAACGCCTCGGCGGGTGGCCCAGCTCCAGGCCTCTGACTCTGCCTCCTCCTCCGTGCAGCACAGAGGCTGCAAGGGCACAGAAGGGGCCTGCGCCCTGTACATGGCCAAGCCCAAGGGGCCTTGGCTTCACCTCGCCCACACCCAGCATGGAGCCTGCGCGCAGAAGCAGCTAGGCAGCCCAGGTTTGCATGGCGATGCTGGAGGTGGAGAGCAGGGGAGCCTGAAGACAGCCTGCAGCCTCCCAGGAGAGGAGCTGCCTGGGGCAGCACTGCTGAGCACCTGCTTTGGGTGGAGCTTGAGGCTACCAGGTTATGCTGTTCGGCAAATGTTATAACCCCGCTGCGCTCCAGGTCATGCTCTTGATACGGGGAACAGGGCAGGGGTGTGGCTGGTGGGACTCGAAGCCAAGTCCTCATGCTTGAAATAAAGCGCAGTTGAGCCGTCTGGCGCTGCCTCCCCTCAGTTACGCTTGTGCCTTAACAGGAAAGAGGGGTGGTAACTCACTGGACGTAAAGCAGGAAAGGAGGGGTATGGAATGACTGGGGAGAGTGGAATAGAATTTCCCAGTGTCCATCTTGGAGCCAGAGCTCAGAGAGGAGGCGATTCTGTGAGCCTCAGGAGGAAGGGAGCCCCGAAGGGTGGGGACAGCAGCTTCTAGAGGGAACCGCGGCGCAAAGGCCCTGCCCGGGGTGGGATTGTGCCAGCCACGTTTCAGTAGCAGCGACAGAGGCAACGTGGCTGGAGGGGACCCAGCTGTGCTGACAGGGCTCAGGCCAGGGGCAGGCTGTGGCCCGGCTGCAGGCCGCCATGAGCACAGAGCCAGCAGCTGGAAGCCCGAGCTTTCCCTCCACTGAGATGGGAAAGGCAAGTTCAGGGGAGATAAATGAGCTCTCGGGAAAGGCCATGCATGCAGGCAGCAGGACCAGGGCCGAGTCGGCAGAGGCGCGGGGGCAAGAAGGACCGGCGGCCTGCAGCCTTTGCTGATATCTAAAGCCCTGGGCTGCATGGGATTTTCTAGGGATTTAGCTGCGTAGACAAGAAAGAGGTTTCAGGACTCAGCTCAGCCATGCCGATGTTTATGCATCTGGAACTGTGCCGGGCCTGCAGGGGACCGACCTGCTGGGCTGGCCAGCTGGTCCTGCCTCCTCCCCTCTCCCTCCTCGCCCCCTCCTCCCCCCTCCACCCCCT
>PVJA010049065.1:0-13912 GCA_004027025.1 Myocastor coypus
ATTCAATAGCCTCCAACATCACAAGCTTCACTGTTGGCCCACTGCAATTGCAAAACCTTTGACTGTGTATGTATCTGCTCCCTCTTAGTCCAAAGAGAAATATATTCTTTCCTTTTTTTTTTTTCTAAGCAACATCAATAGGGAGGTGCGTCATGCCCACACACAAGAGAAAAGAAGATGGAACCAAAATCCTAGATTTTAAGTTATACTATGAAGGTACCATGACAAAAATAGAATAGCATTGACATAAAAGGAGTCACAGATCAATGGAACAGAATAAAAGATACAAAGACAACTCCAGTTATACACAGTTCTGTTATCTTTGATAAAATGTCAAAGCCCTATGCTGGAGGAAAGACATCCCCTTTAGTAAATGGTAATTGCAAAATTATCATTAGGCTGATATTTCACACAACTAAAATCAAGATGGAACAATGATCTGATTTAAAAAAAATCATTTCACACACTGGCAGAAAAAATAGGTAAAACTTGTAGGCATAGGTGTAGAATATAAGTTTCATAAAAAATAATACCAAAAAATCCACAAATGGGGTCACTTCAATTTTAAAGCCTGCACAGAAGAGAAAACCACCAACAGAATGAAGAGACAACCTAGAGAATGGGATAAAAATCTTTGCATGCAACCAAGAGACAAAATAATTACATCTGGAATATACAAAGAATTCAAAGAAATTAGACACTTAACCCAGTGGTAGTGGCGCACGCCTGTAATCCCAGCACTCGGGAGGCTGAGGCAGGAGGATTGGTGCGAGTTCGAGACCAGCCTGGGCTACAAAAGTGAGCTCAAGGCCAGCCTGAAGTGTATAGCGAGACCCTGTCTTAAAGACAAAAAAAAAAAAAAATTAGACCCTCAAACACAAAGACCCAAATAAAATGGACATCTGAAATGTGATTGTGAATGTGAAATTCTTATTCAATTAAGAAACAAAAGTCAGGCATGGTGGTGCATGCCTGTAATCCCAGCTTTTGGTAGGATGAGGCAGGAGGATTAATGTGAGTTTGAGACCAGCTTGGGCTACAAAAGTGTGTTCAAAACCAACCTGAACTGCATAGAGACCCTGTCACAAAAAGACAAAAAATAAATAAATAAATAAATAAAATAAAAAAATAAAAAATAAAAAAGATAAATTAAGAAACAAAAGAAGCCAATAAATACATGCAATAATGCTTAACATCATCCAAAACATACAAATTAAAGCAAAACTAAGGCTCCATCTCACTCCACTCACTCCAGAAAAAATGACTTAATAAAATAAATAGTCAATAATAAATCTTGACATGGCTATAGGGAGTAAGAAACGCTTCTGATCATTGGTAGGACTAGGAAATTGGAGATTCCTCAAAAAAGTAAAACTAGAGTTTCCATTTGACCCAAATATTCCATCTTTAGATATCTTTCCAAAAATGTTAAAGACATTGAACTACAATGATGTGTACATTCCCATACTTATGGCACTGCAGTTCATAAATAAATCTTGAAAACAGCTTATATGCCTATCAATCTATAAATGGATAAAACAATGTGGTGTTTATGCACAGTGGAGTCCTACTCTACTACTAAGGATAAACTTGAGACATTTGTTGAATTATAGATGTATGTTAACACTATATGTTAAGTGAAATAATTAAGACATAAGTATAACTATTACATATATATGATGTATACATATGTATATCATAATGGGAAAATATAAAAAAGTTATTGAAATCCAGCTTGCACAGTAGTATACCTAAAGTATACCTAAAGTAGTATACCTAAAAGTGTACCTTGGCTGTATTAAATTATTTTACATATTTAATTTTTTTTTTTTTTTTTTTTTTTTTTTTTGCTGGGCCAGAGTTTGAACTCATGACCTTGCACTTGCCACTCACTCCCTGGCCCTTTACATACATACTTTATATGTTCTTTAGTTTTTAGTCTAGTTTGCTATATATAATTTGCAAGGTGTTTAAAATAAATAAATGAGTCTGCTACTACAAAAAGAAAAAGGATTTTAGCAGAATATGAAAATTGAAAGGTATTATATACATGTACAGGTTCTCTACAATGAATGTAATCATTATGAATTAATGTAATCATTATGTTATGTGAACTATATAATGAACCAAAACTATTAAAATGTCAAGAAAATATTGTCAGAGAATTAAGGTCTTCACAAAGAACAACTTACAAAATATAGGGCCACCAAACAGGCATTCAGTCATATCCTAGTGAAAACTAAGACAACAGTAACAAAATGATAATAGAGTGAATACACCAGGAAGGTTAAACAGTTAAGGAGAAGTGTTAAAAAAGAAACTTGGATGAGGAAAATAATACAACGACAGAAATAAGTAAAAATCTTTCAGTCATTACTCAGTATGCATTGTCTGAATTCCACATTTTTTTTGCATTTTAGGGTATGGTCTACAGTGTGTTCAAGGTCTCACTAGTAGAGTGGACTCATAGTGATCCGTCTATTTACAACCTTCTAAGAGCAGGAATTACAGGCGCATGCCACCATGTCTAGTCTCAATCACCATCTCAGCATGCCCTGGGGAAGGGGCCAGCATGGCAGATCCAGGGTTCGAACTCCCAGCCCCTTCACCTTCAATTCCTTATTTGAAAGATATGGATTGGCAAGATGGACCAAGAAACAAAATTGAACAGTGTGCTGTATGCAAGAAACATGTTTAATCCAAAAACTATAATCATAAACTATAAACCAAATGATGGCAAAAATATTTCCACGAAAAGAGATCTCTAAAGTATATAGTAAGTATTCTTCTTCAAACAAATAGAATTCAAGTTAAAACTAATCAGAAGGAAAGAAGATCACTATTGGTTAAAGGAGCAATTGGGATAGCAAGAGATTACAATGACAAATATTTTGCAGTGATCACCAGGGAACCCAACTTCAAAAAACAAACACTACTGGGTGCACAAGATCAGCTGGGCATTGTATCACTTGCCTATAAACCCAGCCATAGAAAGGATGAAGCAGGAGAATCATTGCAACGTAAAAACCAGCCTAGGATACACAGTCAGTTGAGGTCTAGCCTGAACTACATAAGACACTGTGTCAAAAAAAAAAAAAAAAAAAAAAAAAAAAAAAAAAAAGAATATGCAACATGTGCTGCATATCAGCACAATAATTGTGGGGGACCTTAATATTTACCTCAAAAGGAGGAAAAAGCCTCAAATCAATGCAATTAGAAATGAAATGAAAAAGGTGAAATCATCATAGCCACCATAGAAATCCAGAGGGTTATTTGTGACTACTCTGAAAATGTGTACTCCCAAAGATATTGTAAAATTAAGAATAAATGGCTAGAATTCTAGATATATATTAATTATAGAAATTGAACCAAGTGGGCATAAATCCCTGAATAAACCAAGAATAAGAATAAATTGGATCAGCTACCCCAACCCAAAACAAACAAAAACAAATTAAAGAAAAACTTTAAATTTATAAAAAGCTCAAATTTTACAAGACATTCCTAGTAGATTTAAAGCCAGTATTCCTCAAAGTCTTTAATGAAATTAAAAGCAATTCACAAAGTCATTTCTGGAAATAGGATTTACCCTAGCTCCAAAACTAGAAAAAAATGCAAAGAGAACAAAATAAACATTACACACAAATCTTCAACAACTTTCTCTCCACGGAGCGTAGTATATCATCAAAAAGTTTCATCAGTGATAAATTTGAAGCTTTGATAGGTAAATGCATGCAGCTAGAGACCGTGCTCATAAGTGAAATACATCAGAGCTGCATATGTAAACATAGTATTCTCTCTCTAGTATGAGAAACTGAAGGAATAAAAAAAGATCCTAAAGTTACAGTAGTGTCTTAGTTACTTTTTACTCATTGCTGGGACAAATACTGAAAGTCAAAATGAAAGAAGGTAAGGTTTATTAGCTCACAGTTACTGGAGCTTTCAGTCCATATTCAGCCGGTTCCAAGGCTAAGTGGCACATGGCAGAGAGCAGCAGTTCATGGCGATGGAACAGCAACAATGGCAACAGAGGCAATGGAACAATCAGGACAGCAGAGCAACAGTGTGAGTCTGTCTCTGTCTCTCTTTAAATTACATCAGGCTCTCTGCCTTAGCCTATCCACCTCAGGCCCCACCTATAATTCTCAGCAGTACTCAGACCAGTAATCTCATCGCTACTAAAACACATAATCCCAGTGGGTCATCAGTCAGGTCTCAATCTCTAGAAGTCCCCACCTCATGATTGCATGAGGCTTTGGGGGCACAACTAGACATAAACCATAACAAATAGTTATTGTGAAATTGAAAGAAACTGCTGAAAAGGAGAAAAACACCTGGGTTGAGAGGAAGAACACACACACACACACACACACAAACACATGCACACACATCCAAGATAGCTAAAATAATTTTACTATTAATTTCTATCAGGTTGTTGAAAGGAACAGTTAGTGCTTATATTGGTTGAGCAATTTTGTATTCCTATATCTCATATTCTAAGCAAATACTTAGAAGATAATGATGTACAATATAAAAACAATTGTTGAATTCCTATCATCTTCTTTTAAAATGTTGTATCTTTTGCTGTTTATCTGAAAAATAAAACTTTACAAATTTCATCCAAAGAATACAAGAATGATTCACATACATAATTCAGTAAATATAACACATCATGTGAACTGAAGCGTCTTAGTTACTGTTCTCTCATTATTCGGACAAAGTATCCAAACTCCTAAGTTGAAAAGCAAAGGTTTTTTTCACCTCACATTTTATAGAGGTTTCAGTTCGTAATTGGCTGGTTCCAAGCCATCATATCATAGCACAGGGGCATTGCAGAAAAGAAGAAGTTTATGCTAGGCAGAAAATATCAAAAGCAAGCAAGCAAGCAATAAACTACAAGTAACCAACAACAAGCCTCTTTCTGTCACTTATATGTAGCCAGGCTATCTACCCTCTCACCTTTAATCCTAGAAATTTTAGTCCTAGCATTGAACCATGAAGCAGTTACACATATTAGTTCCAGCTACCTCTGAAGAAGTGCCACTTTTGACTGCATGAGGTTTGGTTTTCCGTTTCCACCCACTTCCCCAGGGAAACATCTAAGCAAAAGTTGCAGCATACAGGATCATCTCTAGAGACACACAAAAAACCTTTAAAAGTACGACATTCACTCATGATAAAATTACTGAAAAAATATATATATATATAGAAAGTCCTAACAGAAAAGAATCATTTAGTACAAACACATTGCCAACATCATACTAAGTAAAGAAAAACTAAAATCTTTCCCTTTAGCTTCAGGACATAACAAGAATTTCAACTATAACTATTTCTGTTCAACACAATAATCAAAATATTAGGGAAGGGAATGAAGCAGGAGAAATAAGTGGAAAGAATAAACTATATATTTCTTTGCAGCCAAGACTGTCCTCTACATAAAACACTCACTCATAAATTCCACAAAAAGACTCCAAGAATTAATGACCAAATGCAATAATGTAACAGGATAAAACATCATTATGAAATAATCAATAACAATCCTCTACATCAATAATTAACTCACTAAGAACAAATTTTTAAAACAATGCCATTCAGTGGAGACTGACCACTCGGGGACCCCTCCTGTCCCTCTCTCAGACAGTATCATTCTTTCCCTCAGTGAATATGTTCTGCTCATCACCTCAGTTTGCTCCTAAAATTCATTCTTTGTTTTAGGGAACATGAACTTATCCTGGCACTTTTCAGGTATGGAGTTCCACTTTTTGCTATATCATTTGGAGGCTCCCTGTATCATTTGGAGGCCCATCCACCTGCCATCAGTTTCTACACTGCATTATTTGGAGTTTCCCACCAAGATCATTGGACAGAGGTATTAATTTGCTTTTCTTTCACAGATTCTGGTTTGGGACTTGCTTAGGTAACATTTTTTTTTTTTTTTGCTTCAATGGTCGATACATATTTGCCCATTGCTCATAATGGTTCATGCTTTGCCTCATACAATTTTGTCTCATATAGTTCTGTTAGGATTGTTTGCAATTACTTCTGCTTTATTTCTTGTATGGTTTTGTTAAAATGTAAGTCAAACTGTTTTTGGTAAATCTGGGTTAAAATATCGAGCTGTTACAAGGTTAAGGTATTTCTTTAATGGGACATTTTATGACTGTTTTGTAGTGGTATATGTTGCATTTGAGGTAGTTCCTAAATGTACTGGTATTCGTTGCTTGACTTTAGACAATACCATTAGAATTAAGTTAGTCACCTAGTGAATTTTATGTAAACTTCAGTAAAATGGGACTTTTATTTATTTATTTATTTATTTATTTATTTATTTATTTTTGTCTTTTTGAGACAGGGTCTTGCTATGCAGTTCAGGCTGGACTTGAGCTCACTTTTGTAGCCCAGGCTGGTCTCGAACTCATACCAATCCTCCTGCCTCAGCCTCCCGAGTGCTGGGATTACAGGCATGAGCCACCACGCCTGGCAAAATGGGACTTTTAAAATCTAGATCAGACTTAGAAAATGTACACACCTGTATGTAAAGCTTAGGATTTCTCTTGCCAATTAAATGACATTAGGTTGGCAATTGTTCTTAAAGACTAGGATAGGATAGGTTTCATCAGGACAGACTGGCTCTGAATCCCTTCTCCATGGTACAGGAAATATCAGACCTGCCCTGTTTCAATTTCCTTTCTTTGACTTTATTTTTATTTTCCCACCTCTTTGTACTTTCCCTCTTACAGGCATGTAACATTAGGAGAATGATATAGATGTTTCCAACGAAGTGAAACCCTTAGAAAATGAGGATTTATTAATGCTGAAGACAAGGCAGTCATTTTTTAAAAAAAGACACATTGTCTCTGAGTCAAATGAGACAAAGAGAAACTATTCCCATCCAAGAGGACACATATAAAAGCCATGTCCCGGCTTAATGTTCTGGGTAGGTCTCCTTTGGAAGGGTAAACCTGTGTCACAGTGGACAGTACCAACATCGGGGTGAAACCAGAAGGAGCTATCTTCAAAAGCATCACATTTATAGTGATTTATATTTTCTTTTTGCGGGACTAGGGTTTGAACTCATGACCTTACACCTGCCAGGCAGGCATTTATGCCACAGAGCTATCTCCCCAGCCCCCAAAAGCATCACATTTATAAAACCAAAATATATTTAGTTTGAGGATTTCAACCTTTTCTCCAATGTCTAGATATAATTTAGGTGCATAAGACATAAACTGTAGACTTTAAAGCAGTTATTATAAAGTGCTAAGTGATCTTGTTCAAGCTTTGGACTATACCTTATAGAACTTGGACAAATAGTGGTTACTCTGCCAAAAAGTAAATGCTGCTATAGCAACTGCCATACTTTTAAGCAGAGGACAGCTTTCCCCAGCCATTCTTTGGTGAATCCGCATTAAAGTCAATGGCTGATGGAATGTTGAGTAGAGAGACAGCTAGATTCCTTTCTTGAGACTGATGGTTGTGTGGGCCAAAGGAAACTGAGAACACATGAGGGGTCATGGCCATAACCAAAGATTCCTTGGTGAAAACTGGTTCCTGGTGACTAAAAGATCTCCATTTACATATTATACTTTTTTTCTCCTTGCTAGTAAACTAGAAATTCTCCCTAATTTTTTCAGTAGAACCTCTTCATTCAGAACTTAGGCTGCACCAGTTTACAATGGTTTACAGTCTACAGCAGCTATTATGAGAAAATATTTATAGTTGTACCTTATATGTTTAAAAGTAAGAAAAGAAATTTTTGTTAGCCTTAAAGTGTTTTTTACCAATATATAAAATGTGATTACTAGATGTTATATACAAGTCTGACCTATGAGCTTGAATCTTGTCCAGATATTAAAAATGTATACCTAGATGATAAGATAGAAAACAAATGTCTAAAATCTTGGTTCAGTGGAAGGGGCCAAACACTCCAGTCACTGTTTCTATCTATCTCTAAAAGAGACCTTTGTAGTCTGAGAAATGCTCACTTACTATTGATCATTTTATGCAGTGGTTATGCTTCCTTCTACAGACATTCTGGTCACCAGACCAGTTGTAACATACATTTACAAATATTCAGTAAGAGTAAATGAATGGTTTGTGAGATGTTTCAAGAGAGAGGAATCATGCACCAGTTCAAGGGTGGATAGGCTGGTGGGATTTTGTATGCCGTCTCTCCAATAGGAGATTCCACTGCTCTGGATATGGGTACTTAAGGGACACCTGGGTGGAGGAATCAATTAGAAAGAAGGTAGGGATGCCCAACAGGAGAACTCCATCCAGTTATCTCACAAAGTCTCTTACTCTTTTAGAAGGCTTCATTAGGCACTGCAAGATGTTTGATCCTTACATGCTGAAAAAGAGTCCTTTAACCCAAATGGAATGTAGAGAAAAGTATCAATTATGACACTGTATTACAATTAGAAAGATACCGTAAAAATGGAAAATGGTAAATGGCATGTTCAGATTTTGTTTGCATTAAGAATGTCATTGTTATTTAAATTCAAAATGTATATGTGAGTGACAGGAGTAACAGGCAGTTCAGCCTCACCCACCATTATTAAAAGTAAGATTTCACATATTTGCTTTTCTAGTCTGGAAGGTGGAGCTTGTAAAACAGCTGTAATCCACATGTCTAGAAGGCTACACCCATTCTTAGCTAAATCTATGCAAGCTTTTCGAGGATAAAACCCTTTAATGGAGTAAATAGGCAATTTAGAACTTCCAGAATTCATGTGTCTTTTTCTCTGTGCCTTAAAACAGATAAAGTCAGAGCTTAGAAAATCTTTAGATGACTGATAAGTACACTGATATCTTTAGAGGACTTACTCAGACTTATGAACCAGATTAGAGAGATGTAATGCTAATCTTAAACCAAGCTTTGACATCTCTGAAAAGTCAGGCAGTATTACAAGCTGCTATTGCACATTGAGACAAATATGATTTTATTAATATTAATGAGCCAGGAGATACACAACCAGTGGAACTATGCATTCCCACTGGAGCCCAAATAGCTAGATGCCTGCTAGCCTAATAGTGAGGCAGGAAACCGGAAAAGACATTTTCTAGTGTATATTCTTAAATATCTAAAATGAGAACCAAGCCTTCTAGGTATTTTAAATTTTCACTTTTTACAAAAAGAAATATAAACACATCTCTGATTTCTTATGCTTAATGGAAATACTGATAAAGTGCACTTCAAGAACTGTTAATTCAATAGAGGGACAGATGACTCTTATCCATAAATTCATTACTCAGTGAGCTCCAGATATTCCAAAAGAGCTGCAAAAGATAGCTTTTGCTACAGACAATCCACAGTATTGTGGCAAAAGCTACTTCCTTAGTCCTATAATAGGAACTGGAAGAAAACCAGGAAGAGAAAACAAAAGAGATTAAGAATGGCTGCTATTAATATGGCTTCAAAATAGACCTTAAGTCTGATTCTCTGGGCTCCAAAAAGAGCTCTATGACAATGAGGGTCATCTGCTGATGCTGTCAGAAACTAGGCCAGTATAACAGGGACTGCCATAATAGGCCCATGAGCCATGCCCCCTACTGCAAAAAAAGGCACTGGGAGTGAGACTGTACTTTGAGGCAGAGGCCCCAGAACTCATACTCAGCTTCCCAGATTGTCCATTAGGACTAACGGGTGCTGGGCCTGCCTCCTCACTCTGCCCAGACTGTTACCTCTAGCTGTCATCTCCATGGAGGAGCCCTGAGTGATCATGACTAGAAAAAAGTCTAGCCTATTGCTGAATATTGGCACAGGTCTTTTTGTCCTACTTCAACACTGACTTTCCCTCAAGTCATTGTGCCTCTATAGAAACAGACTTTAAAAGACATCTTGCTTTAGCTATAACTGAGATACTGTAATATGTTCAGGTTGCTTATTAATCAAAATGATGTAAAGACTGATTTTTTACAAATATAATACATATTGTGCATATACAAGGAACTTAAAAGGTATTTCACTAGTTGAAACAGATTCTGAAAGACTGACAAAATTCTGTCAGCATAAATAAATTCTAAACACAGTATCTAATAGCTTTGGGTCTATAAACAAAGCCAAGCCTTATATTTGTGACATAAAACTGAGAGCCATAGTGTTGAAAAATCCTTCAGCAGTGCCCACTGTTTACAATGGGGCCATATCTAAAACACGGAATGGGACACTGGTTAAATCTAAATGCTGTGTATTGATAAGTGGATTAAGTTAGCCTGTTTGGTTTCTCATGAAATTCGTGTATTTCTGTTGATAGTGAATACAGGTGTGACCTCAGAGATTATAATTCTCAAAAGTAAGATTCGGTAATGTTTTACAATACATTGTATGTTTTCTACATGGTAAAGATTGCTAGACTTTTCTTTAAAAATGTTATGATTTCAGTCAGTATTCATGGACATTTCTCAATTAAATGGCAAAAGTGTTTCCCTATTATTAAAGGAAAATTTTGAGTTCAAAAACGTACAAATACAAAATAATTTACTGATGTCACTGTTTTCTCACAATGTGTAACTAGGAAAATATGCCTTAGTATACTTACATTACTTAAAATTATGGACAATATAGTGAGATTGATCTGCTTTTCATAGATTCTCAAAATTTAGAGATAATTATAACTAAAGCTAGAGGGACTTATGAGGCAGTCTTTCTATTTTGTTAGCTTTTTTTTTTCAGGTACCAAGATTGAACTCATGACCTTGCACTTGTCAGACAAGCACATATTCTCCTGAGCTATCTCTCTGGCCCCTGCTAGAGGGACTTATACCAACTGTCATACTCCATAAATAAAGAAGTCCAAAGGCCAGTGTGCTAGCTCAAATGTTCATGCTTTGAGTGCACATGCTCTAATTTCTCTGAAAATTTTTTCTTTCATAGAAAACACTAAAACCATAGAAGATCATGCAAGTAAAATCTATAACAAATTCAAAATATTAGATGTCAGAGCAATCATATGTGAGATGTTGAGGTCCCCTACAACCTATCTTTGTCTTTATGGAAAGTCATTACTGTCTACTTGGCAGAAATCACCTTTGACTATATTCATAATCATCCTGTTGATATTATTGGGCTCACACATAATTAATGGTTTCTTTGGCATTGTCTCCTCCATATGTAAAGCTATTCTGCCTACCCAAAATAAAAATGCCTGGTGTCTATTGAAGGCCTTTAGAGAGAACCTCTGGAGAGTATCTCTGACTGCCAGTTCACAACTACAACCTCTTTCAGCCTGAAGGCAGAGTGGCCTCATTGTCCATGGTTCTCTCATGGTAGTTGGGGTTACTTCTTCAGAGGGAGAATGTTGTAGGCAGCTAAATAAGTTAGATATATTATAAGCAGGAGTGTATAATTAATACTCAAAAATGTCTCTGTCCAAAAAGGCTTGTAGACCATTACAGAAAATACTTGATACAAGCAGGTGAAAAAACATAAAATGTCCAAATACTAGAGTAGAAGACTACCAAGTCCACAGTATTCATAATATGAGGTTAGAAAATGAAGTCCAGGAAAAATTTTTACTGGTGATATTGTGAACTTTGTATATTTTAAATGCAAAGAGCAGCACCTAGTTGGCCATGCTTCCCTCAGAAAGGAGTTTCATTTTGCTTGCTTCTATAATGCTAACACATTGTACAGGACCCTCAATAGTATATATGTACTGACTAAGGAACCTTCAGATTAGAACATAAACTATGAATATAAATTTATATCTCTCTAAATTTATCTTTGTTTGACTATCAAATGGGATTTATAACAACAGTGATTTCATTGTTAATATGCTAATTAAATGAGTTAGTATGTGGAAAACAGCGAAAATAGTGCTTGGCATAATGTTCAACATTATTGGTCATTCAACAGATACAAATTAATACAATGCTGTCATTCTACCTTATGCTGAAAATAATGGCTATCATCAAGAAGTCAACCAATAGCAAATGCTGGAAAGGCTGTAGGGAGAAAAGAAAGTTGGTCCACCATTGGTGAAAGTTCAGGGTACTATGACCATCTTACAAATCAATACGGAGATTTCTCAAATGCTAGGACTGGAGGTCCCATTGGAACCAGCTGTTCCCTTCTATATATTTTTTCCAAAAGGACCTAAACCATTATAACACATGAGTATATGTGTATCCATGTTTATAGCAGCACAATTTGTCATGGATAAATCTGCGAAGCAACCTAAATGTCCATCAACTGAGAAATGGGTAAAAACAGTTGTGGTATTTTTACACAATGGAGTATTATTCTGCTATACAAAAGATAAATTTGAGGCTTTTGTAGATAACTGATTATAGCTAGGGACAATATTGTTAACTGAAATAAATAAGATCCACATTTGCAAATATAGCATTATCTCACTACTGTGAGATTATGAAGAAGCAATTAAAATCTAAAAGATATGACTGATACTGTGAAAAGGAAAGAAATTGTTCAATGAAGGATCAGGGAGATAGCTTGGTGGTCTAAATGCCTGCCTTCAAGGGCAAGGACCCAGGGTTGACCCCTGGTACCATTTACAGTTCCATTGTGCTGACAACTAAAACTGGGCATGGTGGTGCATACCTGTAACCCCTGTGCTGAGGAAGCTGAGACAGGAGGATCACTATGAGTCCAAACTGCGATGTGACACCCTGTACCAAATAAATAAGGAAAATCAAACAGAAGTCTTCTTTTTCTCTTCTTTTTTTTTTTTTTTTTTTTTTTTCAGGACTGGAGTTCAAACTCATGACCTTGCACTTGCCAGGCAGGCACTTGTGCCATGGAGCTATCTCCCCAGCCCCAAACAGAAGTGTTTGATGTGAACTAAACCTGGAATGAGGAAAAGGACAAATGATGGAAGTAAAAAAAGGTATATTCAGGTATATATGCAGAATGGTTTTAATAATTATAGTGTCAATTTCTGCTGACTTTTCGAAAGGAGCAGGTAATGTTTAAAACTTTTTTTACTATGATTTTTTTTCTTTTCCCTATTGAATTTCCTAGAACTTCTTTGTTATTGTTTTATTTTATTTTGTTTTTCTTTAATCAAAATTTATGGGTTTATACCTGGTAATCTGAATGAATTTGAAAATAATATCATGCAGTAGAGCAACCATTATTGAATTCCTATTTCTTTGTTTAGTGAAATCTTGTATCATTTTAGATGCCGCTTTTTTCTACTACTATCTTTTTATTTCATTTTTCTTTCTTTATAATTTTATTACTTTTAATATTTAAAAATTACAAAAAAATCTACAACTTTTTGGTGCCTTCTATTTAGAGTACATTGTTATATGCAAACAGTGATAATTTGACTTTTTACATAAACTTATTCTGATAGAAGTTGTCTTAGTTACTCTTCTCTCTTTGCTGGGACAATACCCAACACTCAAAGTGAGAGAAAGAAAGGTTTATTTAGGTCTCAGTTACTGGAGGTTTCAGTCCATATTTGTAGTGGTTGATACAATGTGTCAACTTGGCTGAATGACTCAGCAGCCTGATTCCCGGTTGATGGGAGCCCCACTCTGGGGTACAATTGGATCTTCCCTGGAGTATCACCCGGGCCTGCCTAGGATATGATTGGATTTCTCCCTAGAACGGGATCAAGGGCCCGTCCTGGGGTATGATTGGTTCCACCCTAGGGCGCAATGAGTCCACGTCAGAATGACTGAGCACAAAAAGACTTTTTAAAGGGCTGAAGGAGGAGTCAACACTTCACTTCGTCGGAGAAGCTTCGATCTTCGCATTCAGACTGGACTTCATCGTCTGGCTTGCAGCGCAGACTCTTCGGCCTCCAGCTTAGACCTCTCGCCTTCCGCCGCAGACTCTTCAGCCTCCAACTACAGAAACTTCAGTCCTCCATTACGGACCCGTCAGCCGACAGAGACTTACACAGAGTGCTGCAGTGAGTCCAAGCCTCGGGATTGAATCCTTCAG